>JAPQLA010000007.1:3427231-3441866 GCA_029822935.1 Naso vlamingii | reverse complement strand
AATAGGGTGCAGTATGTAGTTTATACAGGGAGTGATTTCAGACGGTTTTCATGTCCTGTCACAGAGAAGTTCCGTTGATTTAAGGCTCAAAAATTTGAAGCAAAAAATGTCTTATCAGGAAAATATATTTCTTTGACTATTTAAATAAATATAAGATGGACATAAATGCTGCAAGAAAGAAATGTGGGAAGCCACAGGATGCCCTGAACATCTTCATCAGTGTATTAATTATAATCTGAGCAGTATCTGGTGCCGACTGTGACCAGATAGTTGCTGTTTTATGTTGTTTAGCCGTCAGTGTCACATCTCTCTGACAGCTCGGCCTCCAGTCAGCGGGGGGGTCTCAGTGGGAAACGTTTAACTGAACACCAAAATAACTCAGCTGGAAATAAGTGGCTGAAGCCTTTGCAGGCAATCCTCCATCCTGCTTCATTTGGGTCACTCAGTGTTGAAATAAGTTGAGAAATCGACTTTAATCTTTTCACACAACTACACATTCAGCTTTGGAGGCGAGTCCGTGCACAGTGAACTTTTAAGTTGGGTCAAGTGACACAAATACTGGTAACACTTTCAAATTAGCATTTACAAGCTGTGTACTGTAGGAACAATTGATGAATGCTGTTTTCTTGTTTTAATCCTTAATATCGGTAACACATTTTTCTGTTGCACTGTGTGTTTTTACAGAGGGGAAATCCAGTTTGTAGTTACATTTTGTAACAATTTCCAGCTTTGTTATGACATGCTAAGAATTCTGGTGAACCAGTGAAAGTGGCAGCTGATGTTAGGGACAGTTTGGTCTCATTTCGACGCAAATTACCTTTCTCAAAGTCCTTGAGGGTCTCTTCTTGAAAGTCCTTGAACAGATCTAACCTGAATCTCTTCTCCAAACCGTAGCTGTAGTATCTGAAGAGACACTCCAGTCCATACCTGCAGGGGAAAACAATTATTTACACACAAAACAAACAAACAAACAAACAAAAAAAACAATGAACAAGTGACACTCAGCTTCTAGACAGGAGTATCTATACACGGATGAGATGTTGTGTCATGTCACTGCTTCACTGTAAGCTGGTCTTTAGCATAGCAGCTATTTTCCCACATGTGCTTCCAAAAATACATAATGATAAAACTTTGTCTCGGGAATTATTAAAGACTCAACGCAGCTGAGAGAAGAACCAGACTGACGAGTTTTCAGTCAAACGAAGTTCACATCAGCTGCTCCATGAAAGACCGATGGGGTTGTTACATACGTGTGCCAAAAAACCCTGAACATGCATTCACTCCCACTGCAACAGCAAAGCCTGAGCCGCCTACTTTAATAGACAAGAATGTGGCTTTGGCAGGTGTGTGACGGCGCCTCTGGCAGATACACAACAATGTTACAGCGAGGCCGCCTCCCCTGTTAACCCTCTGCTGTCTGCAAGCACGCACTGAGGGATCAGGAACCCATCAATTAGTCTCGTTTACACACAGAAGAGTGTGTGATCTTTGAGAATTTAAGGCCTTTCTGCATTTGTTAGGAGGCAAGCAGGTTAAAAAAAATAAAACTTCTAGAACTGGAGATGTTACTTCAGGCGAAGGATCACAAAGTCTTGGTTCGGCTCCACCTCGATAATTTCTTTCCTTTTTACTTAAAACAAACTGCAGTATTTTTTACTTCTGCCTGTACAGCTAACAGCTCCTCTGGAACATTAAAGCTCTACTTTACGTAACTCCAAAAAGTAAAAATTCCATCAAAAAAGTCAACAGCAGCAATAGTTTTAAATGTTAAATAAAAGTGATTTGCAATTCATCTTTTAAAATCTGCTTCGCAAATGTGAATATTTGCTTCATTTCTCTGTAAACGACATTATAAACTCACTATCTTTGGATTGTGGACCTTTGATGAGCAAGGTTATTATCATTAACGAAAACAAAATAACAAACTAGAACAGAAAAAGAAAATTTTTGTTTGATAAAATAAAAATGAGGCTGTTGACAAAATATCCTTAGTTTTTCTTGTCATGGTATTTTGGATGTATGTTGAATCTATGTCCTGACATGGAAGCGAGGGCTAAAGTCGGGAGAAAGCGGCAAAGACCGAAACTAATGAAAACTAAACTGCAAATAGGCATTTTCGAAAAATAAAAACTAAACTGTAAAACTTGCTTTAAAAATTCATTTAAACTAAACTGAAATAGGAAAAAATAATGGGCAAAACAAAAGTAAAAAAAACTAACGAAAAATCCAAAACTATCATAACCTTGTTGATGAGACAACAGAATCAATTCCAAGATGTCTCCTTGTGGATTAAAGACACACCGTGCTCACAAAAGAGGCATTGTCTTACAATCATGACTTCCTACCTGATAATTAGAACATCTGGATCTCCTAACATTGTGATTACTGTCATTTAAGAAGACTGAAAACAGCCCCACCCATTTCAAATCACTGTCATTTCCTTTTTTATGAGACACTTTAAAGCTTTTAAGACATTGTTTTAACTAATAAAATGCTGAACAACAGAACAGTTTATAAGCTTAAAGGAGAAAAAACAAAACTAATTCAGTCTCATTTTTTCAGGCCACTCAACATGTTCAGGCACGAACACGTAACTCTTATTGTGACACTTCCTGTGAAAAAGTTTGCCACCAATACTTGGCAGCAGAACTGGGCACCAAGCTGCTGACTTGGCCACGTAATTCAATGAAACCGTTTGACTGCAGGTGTTTTCAGACTCATCACTTATCACTCATGTTGCACAAGTGTTTACGAGCTGTTGCGTGTAAGGTGCTACGCTAAATGCTAAAACATGGATTAGCATTTAGCTTTTAAGATGACTCAGTCATATTTACAACTCTGATTCCTTAAAGTTGGAACGCTGTGTAAAACAAACTCTTCATTAATTCTTGTCATTTCAGGGTTCCGTTTTTTTTTTTACTTGCCTGATCTGGCAACTAAGTCAGAAATCTTCCTGCCTGGAGCCAATTTTACTTCCCACAGATCAACTGCTTTAATTTCTTTCTTCATAGATGCCACGCAGGCGACATGTTGTCGACTGTTTTCGTGTCACTCCTGTAACATTTATTAACTGTCTCGTGTTAAAATTTGTGGCCAACTGTGCCGTACATCATTGGAATTCGCAGACATCCTCCAACGCCACCAAACTAATTCCTGTTTCCAAAAACCTCTGCTTGCACTTTGTGGAGTCAGTAGGATTTTCCTAAAAAAACAAATACAGATTTATAAAAAAAAAAAAGCAATGCTGCTCAATCACCACCTCTATAACTGTGCAGTGGCGACTGTGCATGCAGACAAACTGCCTTCCGCCTGTATTTTAGGATGCACTCACACGAGGCAATCCGTGCCGTGCCTGAGCACGTTTGACCCCTAAAGTCCAGTTTGTTTGACCCGTGTGAGCACTCCGTTCTGTACTCAAGCACGGCACGCTTTGTCGGCTCTGGCACAGTTGGAAGAGGTGGACTTCAGTACGGTACGGCTGCACGAGCACAAGCACGGAGTGCTGACATCATTGTGACTGTTTGTGGAGGATTCACCTTAAATTCAGGCAGACAACAGCAAACACTGTCCGCATAAAAAGCCGTGGAAAAATCTGTAACTGTCTTGTAGATCGTGGGAACCAGAGCACAATTGAGAGCACAAAAAATGTTATTGAAAGATGAAAAAAATGTGGGTAAAAATACGGGTCGCGCTCTGTAGATCAGGGAGCTCAGGCACCGTTAGACTGGAGCAATGTGAGGGCGGGCCAGCGGGGGAGAGGGGAGGGGGGACATTCGCGCTTTGGCACGGTGCGGGACAACTGGGCCAAGTGTGAGTGTGTCCTTAATGTTTTGGCTGACTCTGGATGAGACTGGGCATGGAGTGGGTTTGTTTCCTTCAGCCAATGAGAGCGCACAGGTGAGGTTGAGAGCACAGCAGAGCACAGCGACCGGACGCCGCTCAGACTGGAGGAAATTACCGATGCAGATGTAGCAGCGAAGAAAGGGGAAAAAAAGCCAGAGTGAGGCAAAACAACAAGCTGATAAAGGTTGTTCAAGAACGAGAGTGAATCTCAGTTTGGCTTTCAGCTGCTTTGGCGCACTGAAGGAGCTGCTGAGGATGAAGGGTGACGCAGAGTTGACCTGCTTTCTGTTTGACAGGTAGGTGCCAAACACCAGCGGTTAGCTTGTTAGCTTGCTAAAAAATCTACTTCTCCATTTCAACAAATGGAATACTCCTACGTAACTTGCTGTGTAACATGAGGTAAAAGCAGTGTGACAGTACACATAGTACACACTAAGTTAAGATACCTCTGGTTCCTTGCGCTGGGAGGAGGGGCCTAATTTGAATCTTGTGTTTGTTAGCTGCAATGATCAAATCCTAATGACTCCACTTTGAGCTCAGTGATTCTGTGATATTCAGTACATTAAGGAAAATCATCCAGAATACATCACAAACAAAGACAGCAACAAAAAACATATTACTTACTTTTGTGGTAAGTTATGAGTACTTTTTTGGAGAAAGAAAAAAATTACAATATATATTCCCATATTGATATTCCGTCTCACCACAACGCCTGAGGCGCAGACATCTGCTCGCACGGATCTTAGAATGTGAACACGGCCTCAGGTTCTCCTCACCTGTTGTTTTCTTTGGCGTCTTCCAGCGCGCACTGTTTGAACTCCTCGTACATCTTCCTGTTGAAGTTGTCCCTCAGGAAGAAGGACCAGAACCTGAACAGAGTGTTCATCTCCTGCGACTGGCCGATCCCCAACCGTTTCCTCTCTGAAACACATCGACCCAATCTGCATGAATCTCAGTCTACAAATTCTAATGTCTATTTGAAACAAAATTTAAAATACATAAGAGTGAGCATGTGATGGTGTGAGTGTGAAGTTTTGCTGTCTTTGTACCGTTCAGGCACCGTCGGCGGTACTTGTGGTATCCCTGCTGAGTGAAGCCGTTGTCCCTCAGCAGCTCGTGGGATGGATGCCAGAACTTGGGCAGAGACTGCGGGGTGCAGCCGTAACTTCCTGACAGTGGGGCTCCTTCTGACGGGGAGGCGTTGGAGCTGCTGTAGGAGGATGGAGGAGGCGAGAGGACGTTTGAGCAACGAGGAGGGAAACTCAGCTTTTATACCTGCTGCTATATTTAGTCATTTTTAATCTTTACAGACACTAATGTTAAAATGTATTGATCTAGGGGTGTCCCAAATAAATATCTGAAGTTATTGCATCCATTATGCCAGATGAAATTTCTAAAAATTTATCTTATTCTAAAATCAACACCAACTCTCATGTGCTGTTGAAATAATTAATCGATTAGTCAACAAGAAGAAAATCTGCAACACTTTTCAAAAGCAAGTTATTGTTTGTGTGATTCATTGATTAATCAAAGGCAAGAAGCCGCATAAAACATGATTATTTGATGCTCTTTTCTCTTTTAAGTGATTGTAAACAGAATTTTTGGGGGGTCTTGGACACTGTTTGTCAAATACAAACAAACTGTAATGAACTAATTAAACGTGTGACCAGCTTTTTCTTCCTTTTTACATATATTCAGTCACTTTAAGAGTCAATAATTAATTGATTAAAATGGAAAAAAATGACTGTTAATGCTTGCTAGTGCTTTTTAAGACAGTATGAGCTTCTCTCATAATAAAAAATATTGTAATAAAATGAAGTGGAGCTTTAATTTTAAAAACCAGTTAAATGTTGCTCAAACTCTAAATGTCTCTGCTTTTATATTTTTTTATATAAATGATCTACCTGGAGTTAGAGTTGTGATTGGTATTAGATCAAAGAAACGACAACAGGAAAACACCACTGTGATGCTGTTGTACCATGTCAGTTAAGTCAAGCACTTCTGGTCAGATTTGGTCTGTTTCACTCACTGTGCGGATGAATTTTGCCCTGAGCAGCTGTGAGTCATGTAGGAAAATGTGGATATCAGATTGTCTGTACTTGCAGGTATCCATATTAAAAGACCAAGGGAAAAAAAATAACTTCATTAGAACATCTGTGAATTCAGACTACATGTGGCTCTGTGAAGCACTTAAGCAATTTGTTTTGTTAAAAACTGCTTTTTGATACAAGAAGTGAACAAAGGTCAAACAAAGGTCAAGCAGAACAATCACAGCGAAGCGATACTGACACAGTGGAAGATGGAAGTGACCAGTTTATGTTCTTCTTTTTCCTGTATATGACTGAAGCCAAACAGCCTCTGAACAGTGAGGAAGTTCTGATGTTTATGAGCAGACGGACCTGATGGATGCAGAGCGCGGCCGGTGCTCACGAGAGTCCATCACCCAGCCGATGTGAGCTTCCTGAGGAGGATTCGAACTGTGGCTGGTTTTCTTCTTCCTCGGCGTCTAAAAATCAGGACGACAGATTCATGACATTAATGTGTGATAACAAGCTGTTTAGCAAGAAGAGACGGGACTCAAATCTGTCATGTGTTAGCAACAGGATGCCCCTGAAAACTGCCACACTGGGACTGAAGACTTTACATCGTTTGTTACCATTTAGAGACCGGTACAGTAAATGGCAGGAGTATTTCTCAAAGTCCAAAAATATATTTTTTAGGCAAGTTATAAGTTGACTGCATGGTGTTGAGATCTAATATAATAAAGCAAGGCCTTTAAAACATTTGATAATCAGAGGACATAAACAGGAGTATTTGCAAAATTTATTTGACTTTTTGAGACAATCAAACCATGTGAACACACATGCAAAACAGATAGCAGGTATGAAGAGTCTGCCTGTGGCTCACACTCAAACTGAAACAGTTCAGTATTTGCATTAACGTGCTTGGTACTTAACCATGCACAACTAAAAAAAAAAAAAAGTTACATTAACAAAAGAGTGAAACGCGAAGAGAGTGTTTCCACTCAAACTGCTTAAATTGTGCATTAACCTAAATAAAGAAAATTTAACAAAGCTTACAAAATTTCAACAATTTTGTGTATTTTGCTGTTTTATTCTGTTTCCTCTCCTGTTAATAATGTTTTTCAAGCACTGAAAATCTGTGAGGCCTCCAGCACAACAACATCCTCTTCCTCTTTCACACTAATGAAGTGAAAAGGTGACAGGAAGTTGACGCAGGCCCACACAGAGGTGTTTTTTTCTATGCAGTCAGGTATACAGGTGTGTCATTCAGTCTGCTCACCTGTCCATCAATGTTGCCGCTCTCTTTCATGACCGGGTAGAAGCGGGGCGTCTTGTTGGGGTCCTGGCGTCCGGGTGTGCGAGGCGTTCTCGGGGTTCGGGGTTGATGAGTGCGAGGTGACTCTGGGACCGTTGTTGGCAAAGAGCGAGCCAATTCTGCTCCACTGTCCACTGCGAACACGCAATGTTTACACAGATTCAAGATCATTAATGTAGAAAATGTCACAACAAAAGGAGATGTTGCTCCACAAACCAACCTGGCATGGGAGGAGGCGGGATATCCTGGTTTGGATCAACAGGCACTTTGGGGGTGAGCGTGTCAAACTCGTCTTTACTGATGACGTTCAGCTTCTTAAAGTTCTCCACTTCCTGCTGTGAAACATGAGGAAACACGTGTACAGTTAAAAACAGATATACATCAAAATATGAATAAATTAACACTTAATCAGTTCAGAGAAGCAGGTTCATAATCTGCAAAATTACACGTCACCAGCTGTTTGAAAGTCAAAGACAAAGAACCAAAACACGAGATACTCACTTATAAAGATGCTATTTACTTTAAAAGGATGAATTTTAATGCAGTGAGCCGAGCTTGAAATACATTTGGCTTTGATTTAATCTGTTATTTTCAGTCTATCACGATACACACGATGCAAATCACAGGATGTGGCGTCCATCACAGCCATCGCCTCATCACACGAGTTGAAAGTACCGGAACTTTTCAGGCAAATCCCTGTGACGCTCTGTCATGACAGCCAATTGGCTTTGAGATTGTTGGCATCTGCACCATCAACAGAAGCCCCCTAAAGCAAAGCAAACTGGCCGGCAGTTGGTACACTAACATCACTGCTAGGCGACTCACAACAACAACAAATGAAGGTGACAGCATCACAGCTCCTCGTTTCTGTCCAGTAGCAATCATGAACCGTGAATCTTGAGCTGAACGCCACTGAATCTCAGAGAAAATACAACAAAACAACAACGATCTAATTACAAGCTCTGGTTTGTGCTTTGTGTCACTGCCGCCGCTGGCTCCTGAGTTCGACCAATCAACGGACACTTGCATCATTACAGTTCCTCATGTGCTGTGAAAGTATTTAATGCTGAGCTGGAGTTAAAAAAAAGTTCCTCAAATGTATTTCTAAGAACTATAATAGTTCACTACTCCTGCGGTGAGGACGCAACGAAACGGGAGGTTCTTGGAACAAAGTTTGCAGAAACTACGAAATGGTTTCTTCGGTCCAAAAACACCTCCTGAGGCCCAACATCCTGACGGCACGAACATCCCGACATCCCAATATTGAATCAGACATGACGGTGAAATAACTTGTGTGATACAAAGAGCTGCACAACAGAATTTTACACACCACGGGATGATGTTATGTTATGTTTTCCAGTTCCACAACTGATACAGAGTAGAAATGATGATTATATCGGCCGTAGTTAATGACAGAAGAAACGGGCTGATATTAGCAGGCTGTGATTCCCTCTACTCGTGCAAACGACGCCACTGAAAACAGTATGATCCCGTCACTCGATGCGTCACTGGTGTTCTACTCACGAGTAAATCACAGTAACAAACAAAACAAAAAAAAACTTCAGTCATTTCATGTGACATGTTGATTTTCAAGCCATGGTATTATTTTTAATAATATCTAAGTGGAAAAAACAACTGATGATGCAACTGAGTCAAAACTGTTACTGATGATAAACTTAGAGGTAAACTTTATATTTCAGGATTATTGTTCTTTTGCATCATCAATCAGCGTGTCGAAAAACAAACAGACAAACAAAAAAGACTGTCAGAGAAGTCAATCGACATTTAAGTATTTTTGCGCTCAGATGGCTGTGTTTCATTCCACCCTCCCCAACCGTCCAGCAGGCTGTTTGAACTGATAACAGAGTGACACGGTGGTAAAAATACTCCATGTGCCAGCGGCCGCAGCTCGTGTGACACGGCAGATGTGAAGCGTACTCTGAACTTTACACGTCAGCGTCACAAGAAAATCCAGTTGACCTTGGTGTGTGTGTGTGTATGTTCAGGCGTGACATTTCCCACAAGATGCAACATTTACTGACAACCTTTGAACTGAAAACGAGACAACAACGCTGCAAACTCACCAACTTATTTTGCTTTTAAATGACTGAGTGGACAGTTTATAAGCATTTACTTAAATATTTATTTCTGTTCTGCAACTTCATACACTTAGTCTATTTCAATTTCCATCTCTCAGTCTCACCTGCTGATTTTATTTATGGTATATTAAAACATAATCCACAGTAAGTGTTATTAAGCATAAATGTTTTACACACTGAACTTTTACGAGTAATTTTACAACACTTTATAATACTATAGATGTTGTAAAACTAATCAGGTACTACTACATAATTCTGCAATACATCAATATTACACAATGCTGTGTAATCTATTTTGGTTGTTTCCACACAGTGTTTCTGCAGACGAGGCAGCTTTTTCAAAAATCGGGTCACTCAGCTCTGACAGCAGCTGCCTGACACACATATAGTCTGCAGGCTTGTATAGTAGGCGATAAATATTAGTTTATTTTTGTCCCCGTCTGCAGTGAAGATTTGACAGCTCTGTTACAAAGTGCTCAGACCTCCTGCAGTGCGGAGCTTTAAGGAGGCGTCTGAAACCTGAAGCTGATGAGAAAACCCATTCTCTACACTCCACATGTGTGTCTTTATGGAAAATGCTTTTATTGTTTTTACTGACTGTGTTAAAGGGCACCAAATAAACATTCGTCACTCGCTGAGCTCAACTGGCAAGAAACTATCTGACCTATTTTTCAGCGGCGGGAGCAAATGTCAGGTCAATTAACTGTAAATAAAGATGGATGAAGCGTCTCTGTTTCCTCCCACTGCACAAAAATGAAGCCAAAATATTCCCCATACAGATGCTGCCATATTGGGCTCATGACATCATTTGAAATGTGGCGATGGGCAGATGGAGCAGGAACATGGAGGTCTCGCTCACACAGCCTTCCAATTCAATTGCAGGTTTGAGTTTTCTGTCAATCATGACGTTACACAGTTTTTAAGTACCAAATAATTAATTAAAAACTGTTTCAATCTTTGTTCAGGCTCATCAACCATAAATGACAAGTTCAGTTTTATGCATCTGTTAAACTTGCATCAGGTCTGTAGCAAAGCAGCACAGAAATAAAATTGTATATTTCTCAGTTTTCTGGAATTTTTTGGTCTAAAATGGCGAGTGTTTATGAAGAATGAAAATGATCAAATGTGTGTGAACCGTTTCCCCTTTGACCCACTGCCACGGCAGGAATATTAAGTGCTTACCAAGGGCCAGCTGATTCAATAACAGGAAGTGAATCATGTTTTGCCGAGGCCAAACAAACTGAAAAATCTAGTTTGCGGAGCAATGAACAACTGGACACTGAGTTCTGGTGATTCTGTAGTTTCCATGTCCTCTGAGGAATTCATCAGTTATGACTCATTCCTTTAATTTAAAGGATAAATTATCGTTCTTTTCAAAATCGCTTTTAATTAGGGGTATAACGATACACCCGTTGTATCAATGTATTGATTTACATTCCAGAGTTCAAACCACATCAACAGGTAAACGGAAACTCGTCCTTCTAGTGGACTTCAGTGTTTCCACTTTAAACAGTTTGTTTCCCCGCCAATGAATTTAAAGTTGACTGACTGATTTCTGAGTTATACACAATATGCTAAACAACAACAGTTTAGCATGGAGACTGGAAACATGTCCCTTTATATATATTTATTTTTATTTCTTTGTGTCTTTTCATGTAAATTTTTCTTCAACAGAAAATTTGCTAAATTCCAGGAATGTTTGGAGTCTCTTTGAAGGAATGAGAAATTCAAACAACGCTGTTCTTTCGAACTGTGTTGCGCTAGTTTCTGTCATCTCTGTGACTGATGTCATAATTTAAAGACC
This sequence comes from Naso vlamingii, assembly GCA_029822935.1. Classification (NCBI taxonomy): domain Eukaryota; kingdom Metazoa; phylum Chordata; class Actinopteri; order Acanthuriformes; family Acanthuridae; genus Naso; species Naso vlamingii. The sequence goes on along the minus strand of JAPQLA010000007.1, from coordinate 3,430,781 downwards.
TGCTTGTTAAGACGTGGCTTCATATTCAGTGTTGCGAGTACATTTCAGTGCTATCTGTTGGCACTTTTCTTCTCTCTGTGACTCACCTGCTCTGACATGTTGCTCCTGTAAACTTGACTTTCAATCCAAAGAGGCAAATAAGAACTGAATAAGTGGTTACTTTCTCACCTCCTGTGGTTCATTTAACCAGCAAAAGGTAAAAACACTTTGGTAATGTGTGTTTGAGGAAACAGTGAAGTTGAGTCTGTATTTACATGGCCAAACAACTGAGTAAACCTGAGTACAACCTGAAATACTGAACTAAATTACTAACAGTAGAGACAAATATATCCATATCTAACAGTTACAATCTAAATTAGTAGTCTTCTCATCCATCTTTCGTCTGTGAAACATCACACTGTACGTGTTCTTTTTCTAATTTCTCTGTCTGAAACACTCACATACTTCATGGTGTTTGTGTTTTTACCTTGCTGCACTCGACCTGCTCCTCCCCCTTCCACAGGTCCTGTTCATAGTAGTACAGCCCGTCGTTGATGGCTTTGGCGAGGTCGGCCGTGATCTTGGCTCGGGACTCGTGGTTGCCCGTCCGGTCTCCACCAGGGTGCTTACGGAGATACGGAGGCGTTTGGGTGACGATGAGGATCTTGTTGACGTCCTGGTCGTCCAGCTCATAGTCTGAGTCCTCGTCTGACCAGTCGGTGAACTTGTTCTTCCTGGGCGCCATCTGCTCCATCTCTTCATCGAACAGGAAGTCCAGCTCCTCCTGGTCAGGCTCGGCTTGTGGAGGAGCTTGGTGGCCACGTGGAGGCGCCTCGCTGCGCTCCTGGAGGACACAGTGATTAAAGGAACTTAGCGTTCTTCAGCTGTTTGGTGTCATTTCAACATGAACTGTGTATGTGTTGTTTTCCCTGAGTATAAACATGTTTTGACTACTTTTCAACAATGTAAAGCATCGAATATTGATAATCTTTACTTTTTATTACTGCTTTGTGTGTCCTACATTATAAAACAAGACCCATCTTTGTAAATAGATTTGGTTTATTTTAGCATTAAGAGCAATGTTTATAAATGCACACTGTCCCTGTAAATTAAAGCTCATTAATACAATTTTTAAAAAGATACAATCAAATCATTGCAGTAAGACTATGTGATATTACCTGCCCTGTTTCCAATAATAAAATTATCATCTAGTTGCACATTAGATAATAATTCAGAAAACAAAGCAAACTTTACAGCTCTGATGAATAAATAAGTCAACAGTCAATCATCATCACACTAAAAGTCAAACTGCATTATTCAAACGACATAAACAAGATTTTCTTGGAACAAACGGCTGGAGAAGTTATTTGAGGTGAGATAAAGGCTGAAAAAACAAATGTGGCATCAAAGTTTGAAGTGTGAAAGTACTGAGACATGAAACGGATGAAAAGTGCAGAGAAGAAACAAGAAGAGGAAAAGAAGTGATGCGCGAACAGGAAGTACTCAACTGCAAAGGGGGGGCAGTCAGGTTGAAGAGCTGAAGGAGGAGAAGAGCTGACGACAGACAGATCATCACTGACCTGCTGCCGGCAGAAAGATGGAGGACAGACAGACAGAGAGAGGAAGAGCAGGAAACGACAGGTGAACACAGAGGATGAAGGACATGAGAAGATTTAATGTGATGAGAAACAGAAAAAAAGGATGAAAAATCGTTTTTCTTCCTGCCTTCCTGTTGTTCTGTACCTTGGCCTTTCCTGACGGCTGTCGGTGGCGTTTCTCCACCTGGATCCAGGCGTCGGGGTCGGGCGGAGGGGCGGGGGCCTCTTTGGAGGCATCTGTATCTGGGAGTGACTCCTGGCTGGACGAGCTCGGTTCAGCCGAGTCTTGAGGCTCAGCGGCGTCAGGAGGAGTCTTCTTCACAGGCGACGAAGCTGGAAGGCCGAACACATCACACTCAGACGAGCTTCAGCACGGCTTAAAAATCACACATCAAGCTGTCGACTCGCGTTTAGCCGCAGAGGTGCTAAAGACTGAAACCTCAACACTGATCAACACTCGGCATCTTCAAACTTTGACAACTAAAAATGTGCCAAGCGAGAAAGACCGAGAGTTTGTGCAAAAATGTGATTTGGTATAAAATATTTTTCAATGTATGTTTTAAACAGATCTTCCTGGCAGAGGAGAAACTGAATCTCAATGGAACCTTTCTTGCTAAATAAAGGATAAATAAAATAAACTGCAAGCAGATATCAGATGTAAAATCTTTGTTTTATGTGCAAGTCACAGCTAACATGAGCAGTCGCTTCGCAGACTTCTATCTGAGGGAAAAAAGTATAAAAAAATCATTTCAAATCATTAAACAGTGAAAATTTGCATCTTTCAATTTCCTTCAACTGTAGAAAACTGACCCCTTTAAATTTTAAGACTGCTGTTCATTTAAAGAGGCTAAATTGCATTCAGGGAAATTGTGAGGGACATTTTTCATTAATTTTCTAGTCAAAACTGAACAATAATCAGGTTTTTAACCTGCATAATGATCAGAATAAAGGATTTTTTCCCCAGGCTCAGTGCAAACACAATTTGCACGTTTATTTCTCAGAGAAAAGCAGCCGATTACCAGGAGATAAAATCTGACAATTTTCTTTGCACAAAGACGGTGATTATTTTCAGTCATTTAACTGCTTGCGTAATAAAGTAATCCTTTCAATATTAATTCACACTACTACAACATTAATTAGCATTTTTACCTAAAGGCTGACAATATTCTGCATATTCTTATTGTCAAAAAGTATCATGAAAAACTTACTTAAAATTATGTTTGTCTCTTAACATTTCTCTAGACTGTGTGGGTCATTCAGCCAAAGGATACAAAACTTTAAACAAAAAATGAACTTATTTGTTTTTTAAAAAGGTTCAATAAATTCCTCTGACAGCTGCTCACTGTAGTTTTTAGCAGATGTTACTCAAAGACTCACATGAATCTACGTTTGGTGCATTTGTGAGTATTTGCAGCAGCAGTTTGCATGGAGGAGCAGTGGACTTAACTAAATTAAAATACTGACCGGAGTTGAACATCTGTCGAGGAACAAACTCGGGACAGTTGATGAGCTGCGAGAAGTCGGTCCGAGGGGAACCCACGACGGGAGGGGTGGGGATGGGCCAACGCTCAGGGTCGGCTTTACAGCGAACCTTGTCGTCCACCAGTTCCACCTCTTTGCTGCTCTTCAGAGCCTTGAGAGCAGAAATCATTCAAAAAAGGACAAAAACATTCTCCTGCTTACATATCACAGACTGTAGACAGATCTAAATGTTCAAAATGAATTATTTTCAGTAAGAGTCTGTGCATTTTCAGGTAAACTTGGGCAAACTTTACTTTTATTTGCGTTTGATTATTTAATTTATTCAAATCTAACACAGTGATGGTCCTTTAATTTTGAATTATTTCGAAAGCCACTCAAATAACATGACACAGCCTCTTACAATGAGAAGTTAAAAGTAAATTCAACACAGAAGGTGCCAGTTCTCGTTGTGTGCCAAACACAACTGAAACATAACCTGAAGCCAAACACAC
>JAPQLA010000007.1:3379981-3392845 GCA_029822935.1 Naso vlamingii | reverse complement strand
AACTAAAAGGAGCATGTAAATGTAATTTCATTATTAACAATTCTTTATTCTACCTTCGTTCTTTCTTTATTCATATGTGTCATATTCTGCATTTCCTGTTGGAATCCGCTTGACTACTTTCTATTCATTTTCATTGTGGTATAAGTATCTGAAACTTCATTCTTTCATTGAATAGATGGCTTATTTAAGAGAACATGAAGACTACTTTACTATTAAGGTACTGTAGATTGACTAACGCCTGCTTGTTTGTTTGTTAAAGAAAGGCTTTACTGCAATACTGCACACAACATGAAACTTTCATGGTTTACATACTGAATTATATATTTCAAGGAAGATATATGTAGTTTTTAAATTGGCTGACATTAACCAAAACAAACAGCTGACTGGAAACCAGGAAAAACAAACACAACAATCTAACACTGTATCACATACCACGTGTGATCAATTGGTTAAAGTCTTTTGAAACCGTGTCATATATAGTCATATTTTAAGGACACTTAATTCTGGATTATTTCGCAAAAGTCATTTTGGAGTCCGAGTGATTGCAACAGTCAATTCCTGTGAGCCAAATTTGATTTATGAGCGGCAGGAGGCCTGTGGTGGTCCACACTTCCATCACTGGGATTCCCTGTCAGCTGGCATTTGTACTATTCTTGTACTAATCAGTATTTCGGAAATCTACCAAAATCCTATCATTACAACTACTTTTATACCACTGCTTTACACTTATTTAGAGATAGAAAGGAGAGTAAGAAAACCACAATCTGGTTTTAAACCAGCTTAACTACACAGCTACAAACTAAAACATCAGCGACCACTTGGAAAACCGGGCTTTTTCGCTACATCTAATCGATTAGAGTGAAATGACACAAGCCGAAAACTTCCTAACTGTACGCAGACTTTACCGGACGTTATTACACAGAAACACGTGTGTTGTAACAGCCGCAGTGTTGTCAATCACCATTTACGGCTAGCAGTTTCAATGTAGCTAACTGTAGCTAACGTTAGCTAAATGCGAAGCTAACTTGAAACTGATATAAGGTTAACGTTAGCTTGCTCCCTCAGAGGTGATTCTATGTGTTTATTAGTAACGTTACTTTCCATTCCACACTCGGAGCTGTCTATGAGTCCGAGCCTAAAAAAACGGCCTGTACAGAGGAGCACAGTCTGTAAAGAACAGCTGTAGCTTGACATAAATACGAGCCGAATGTGTGATGTTAGCAGTAGCTAGCTAGCAGTCAGTGTCCTTTCATCAAATCTCACCAGTGCCAGTTGTTGACATTGGTCGCATCGGCTCTCTCTTCTACAATCCAACGAGGATCCCCTTCTCCCCACTTCGCCATTTGGCCAGATAAATTACTGTCAAAGTTTGAATGTGCAGCGTTGAGTGCAGAGAGCAGGCTGGCTCGCCGGTGTCTGTCCCGGTGCACGTTGCTTCTAGAAGCCTCTGGCCGCTCTGGCTCTCTGCTCCTGCGTTCATCCGCCGTGCGTAGAAATTGCTGGAAACGGAACTTTGTGGAACGCTGTAAAAATGTCCCTCCTGCCGGAAGTTAGTTTCTGAGTTAATAGTTCCGAGTTAAAAAGCTCCATGAACACGGACAGAAAACTTTGAGAACCGTGGACACGAGCTTTATTTCGTGATTTTTGTTTGAAAATGTCCTTTTTGTTCTCTCAGACAGGCGTTGAGGGACAGAATGTATTTTTAATTTAAGCAACACTGTCACAATAAAGTGCATTGTATTGTGATGCTAATGCTGCGGACTGGTTGATAAAAAAGGGTTGCTATTTTAAAATTACATGAAAAGCTCAAATGATTTATCAGACATTTTTACTTTGTCGTTTTATGTACAGTGCTGTCTTTCGATCCGTTGTGTTGTCTTTTATCTGGACCTTAAGTCCGTCACAAAGTTCTGAATTGAAATTAATTTTAAGACTGACAGAAAAAGAATAACCTCTATGGATAAGTGTTTTTCTTTTTTCTTTTTTTTAATTTACCCAAAATTCCCTGTTTAAAACTTCAAGAGTGTGAGGATTTAATTACTGCTTTTCTGTGTCACATGGTATTACAAACAAAATACCACTGACCTTTGAACTGTTGGAAGGACAATACATCTAAAAAGCTCACCTTGGGCTTTGGGAAACTGAAATAGCCATTTTAATTTAATTTTATTTATTTATTTGCAGTTTTCTTGACATTTTATAGACAAAACAATTCATATATTCTGAAAATAATAACAGTTCTCATTTCCTCTAATGGCATACCCAAAGCACTTACATGGCATCACATTAAACAACCAAAGTTTACACATCAAACAGTAAGCAGCAAAATAAAAAGATGATTGAATTTTCTCTAGTTTCAAACAGGGTACATGTATTGCAGTCTGTATTATGGCATAATGCAATAGGTTTGTTTTATGGGCAGTGTCCACAGATGGGAAGTGAGTGAGGGAACATGTCAAAGTCATTGCATTATGGCCCCAAATGGACCATTTTCCGGACATTTTTACTGGGGAAAAAAAGTTCAAAAAAGAAAAAAAGCTAAACAAATTTAGTCAATGATGGCTCTGCTCCATCAAGTGTTCCTGTAAGAAATGAAGTGAGCCATCCTGCACAATACTAGGACCCTGGATTCGGCTCAGCTAAATGGAGTGCAGTAGTTTCCAAAGTAATCTGTTACACCTGTACTTTTAGGTCTATTAGTCAGGGTTCCTGTGTGGAAAGGCGTTGGGATCAAACTTCAGTTTGTGTGCATTCCCCCTGCTGAGGCTCTGCACTGAGAGGTGAAAAGAATCAGATGATGACTTTATAATTGGCACCGTTTTGTTTTTTTTTCCAACGTTATTTAAAAATTTAAATTTAAAAACGTATGGTATCAGGGTGCAAATGAGACACCCCCACCCCCAATAATTGGCACTGTTTAGTTGAGAAGCGCTTACTTCACATCCTTTCTACTGAATTGTCTTAACACCTTTTAATAGTTTGGTGTCAGTATTAATGATTGTACCTGATCCCAGAACAGTTAGGACTTCCAATCAGCAGATTTTAGGCTCCAGCCGAGTCTTCCAAAACATTTCAAATCTGTTACTCATTTCTTAGTGAACTAATTACCAAGAGCGAAAACAGAAAACCTCCTTGGCAGAGTAATAAGCATCACCAGCATTGATAATTACTGATAATTACACCAATTTGACTCAAAGGGTGTTATGTGTGCTAGTCTTGGCATCAGAGAGAAATGTTAAACAGCTGAAAAGCATGAAGGTAGCTGCTAAATATGTCAGTGGTGCGTAAAAGGAAAAATCAGGAAGAGATAAACAGACTAGATTTTTAACTTCAATTAACTTGCAATTATCAGCCTTACAACCAAACAGTAACGACAAATGCACATCATTTTGGGACTGTGTTAACATCTGGCATTAAAAACAAACAAACATGATGACATTCTTGCTTTTAAACTTGGTGTCAATTAGATTTTCTTATTTTCTGCAATTTGTAATCAGCAAGTGCATTCACTACATGGAAAGGGTCCATAAGTCACTGCAAAAAATAAATAAATAAATGAATAAAAAAATCCCCATCTGTGCAATTATCTGTCGCTGACTACTTGAAATAGTTCTAAAATATGCCACTGTGGTTACAGTGACCCTGTAATCTGTTCAAATTGCTACCAAAAACTTTTCTGTAAATGCCTGTCAGTCTAAACAAGATGGAATAAGTCAAATACATTAATATACAACTATATACCATAATTGGGAAAAAGAAAATATAAACTGTAATGCACATGACTGGCTGATGAATTATAGTTAGATTTAAAAAAAAAAAAAATCTGTAATGCACTTGTAATTGTGGAATTTTTTTCTAGATAATTTCTCTTCTCTTGTCTTATTTTATCTTATTTATTTATTTATACCTTAAGCTACAAGTGTGATGGATCACATTGACAATAAAGTATCTATCTGTCTGTCTGTCTGTCTATCTATCTATCTCACTACCTATCTACACCCCAGTATCACAAATAAAAAAAAAATTGGCGTAGGAGCTTTACAATCTGTGCAGGATAAAACACTGTCTACACCATCCTAGAGGAACTTGTTGCCTGATATCAAACAGAATTTTCAACTTGTCACAGTGTTTCCAAAAGAGTCCGTTGACTGAACTACGTGAAAGTGGATTCAGATGAATTAGATTCAGAAGCAATTTGACAGAGAAAAATTGGAGGAAGGTTCTCTTACAGTGACAGAGATCACAGGAGGAATCTCTTCTCTAGAATGGATGAGCGTGCATGCCATCTGCACAGAAGACCAAAATAACAAAATTATACGGTGGAAAATTAGGATGATAAAAACGAGGACTTTACAGTCTGGTACCAAATGTGATGGGAAATAGTTGCTTTACGGAGTCATGGCAGTGCAGCAGTTACCACTGTCGCCGCACAACAAGAAACTTCTGGATTTGAACCGGAGAAAACTCCAGACCATCAAGCAACCTCACAAGGAAAACATGGAGCTGAAATATAAAATTGTCTAAAGGATATTACTACATCATTAAACAGTGTTCATTTGCAAACGACTGCCTTCTTGTTTTTGTTGCATTTTACACAGCGGCCTAACTTTTTTGAACTCAGGTTTGTAGTGTGACACCCTGCGCCATTTCTCTGCAGTGATCACTTCTGATACTTTAAGAGTGTATCTCACTAAAGACACTTTACATTTTACATTTCCAAAACAGAATCGTAGCTTGCAGTGGAGTATTTAGTGTCATATTGCTGGTGGTGACAGAAGCATTTGGATTCTTTATCAGAGTGAAAGTGCATATAATACAATAAACATATTCCATTACAAATAATGAAACCATCTGAAAGAAAGGGGAACTGCTAAAAACTTGACATCTGAAACATGACATGGGGCCACACGGCTTCTCATAAACTATGCATTGCACTAAATAATTTGTTTAATGAAAGATTTTAATGCACACTCTTAATCTTGGTCTCCTTTTCTTGTTGGTAAATATGTACATGTGTTAATATGTATGTTTATAGATGTGTGGGTATATGCATTTAAATAGATATGTCAGTTTGTAAATATGTGTAAATACAAGATAAGATATTAATGTTGAAGTCAACTGATGAGTACTAATTACTGAGTAGTAAAGGATACAGGATAATGTATGCTTTCTCCTACTCCTTTTTGGACATGTTAAATTAATATTGTTTTTTTGTTGCTGTTGTTTTAACTATTTGATTTGATTTTGCTTATTATATTATTTTCACATTCTTTTTTCATTGTATTATTTTCACATGTTGGAAATAAAGCCGTCATTCATTCATTCGTCATTCATTCTAATTAAATAAACTGAAAAAAATGTACTATGTATATCAACTCAATGTGGTTTTAGTATAAACGTATTTATTTATTTCGTTATAGTATAAAGTAGAACATGTCAGTGGGGGGAGGTAGGGTTGTATTAAGTGAAATTCTCTGTTTCCTTAAAATTGAGCTTTTCTACTGCACTTGAGTAAATCTTTCCAGCCTAGTGTTGCTTTTTAAGCGACTAATACAAAATAACCACTCGACATTAAATATTTGTTACTCTCATATTTACAAAGAATAGTACATGTAAATGTGGGGAAAATATCCTGAGTAACTTCTGTTACTTTGTTTCTTGCTCTCGATACCAACCACAGGCTTTCACTTGTCTGTCAGATTAAAGCATCAGGAGGAGAGAGGCGCAGGGAGAAATCATTAAAGAGGAATCCCAGGCATATGGCTGGCTTTTGTCGGCTCCCCTCCCCCTCCCTTCCTTCCCTCCTGCCTGCCGTCCGCTCCGCAGCAGCAGCAGGACAGAGGTAGTTCAGTTTTTGAAGCCGTGGCATGAATGATCTCATCTGAACCTGATCTCCGCTTTCCCTGCCGTCGATCCTATGACCGAGACGGGAATAAAATAACACAAACACGAGGTGAGTACGGCTACACAACCACCCGTCGATAGTCGTTTTAACCACGTACCCAGGTGACCGTCTGTTGTTTTTAGGAACTTAACTACACAGCCGCGGCGAAAACTCTTGTTTTTGGCTACGAAGGAGGAAGGACCGCGGAGGATGTGTGGGTGGGCGCTTTGGGCTAATTAGCTTGACGCTTGCTAGCATTCATTTTTTCCTATGAATTAGAGATAATGATTAACTAGGGCCAAGCAGAGACGAATGAAATGTGTATTAAACCTCCACGGAGGCATCACCTATCCGTTTCAGCGAACATATTAGCCCAGTGAGCTAGCAGCCGCTCATAAGCGTGAAGTCGGATACGTAGCATAGCTAGCCGGCTAGCTGTTTAACTTGTTAGCTACTAGCGCAAAATGGCCTCATTGTCGCTCGGTGGCTCTGATGCTGAAAAGACAAAGCATGCGGCAGTCACGGCCAGCAGCTCTGAGCCGCTCTTCTGAGCGGCTGCAGGGGTTTTAATTTAACGGCTGATGGTTGTTACAGTATGTTTTCCGACTGAGAAACAGGAACATTACTGCCGCCGCAATGTAACTTTATTTATTAATTTCGTACGGCGTGCTGTGAAAGTGCTGGGCTTTCATGCAGTGGGGGATGGGTCATGCGAGGAGCCATTGACGTAAAGCGAGGCTGCATTTTGTTTGGCTTCTGGCTAATAGCATAATATAGAGCTCTGTTTTGTAGAAATGTTTAACCTAACCCTGTATGTAACATTAGTGTTATTGTATTATAATTGTGTGAAACGAATCCCTGGCTACAATGCGAGTTACTTGCGTAATTCCAATGGCCTGTTTTTTTTTTTTTTTTTTAAACGTGATTAGTCATACTCATATCTGCTAGACAAGTTTTTGAACATTATATGTGTCAGCATTTCTTGTTAAATCTTGTCTGAAACAGTGTGACTAAATTTACTGCTCAGGACATTACAGTTAAACTGGATGAGGACTCTGTGGGCTTGATTTAATAAAATGTTTGTGAGAGTATAGTATCAAATTATCACTAGTTAAATTTTTATAATAACAATTTAGCATCTATAGCTAAAAGTTATGTCAATCATAAGGTTGTGCACAGTGGAGCAATAAGCATCCACAACACAAGTCATGTGTATTGCTTTTAAACAGACAATATTTGATATTTCTGTTCACTTACAGGCCATAGTACAATACATTGTGTTTTGTGTTATTAATTTACTCATTTGTCCATGATGGGGTTTAGTGGAATTGTATTCTTAAGTTTTGGAACTTGCTGGGAATGTCTCAGATTTTATTGAAAAAAATAACTGACTGCCTCAACACATTTAGGAAATAGTAGCAGTATAAGTGGGGCTTTGGTATTTAATACACTGTGGTAAAGAGGACCACAGGATGTGGAAACTGCAGTGGGTGTTGTCTGCTACAGGTGCAAAGTCAAAATGGTAAAGGAGGACTATGTGTGAGTTCATTTTAATATAGGTCCTCTTTACTGTAAGGACAATAAATACAAAGCAGATATTGAATATTAGTCTGTAGATATATGTTATTTTTGTTTAAGTATAATTCTTGAGATTTAACTCAAAAATGCTCACCTATAGAGTGTTCAAAAACCAGGCTTTTCAATATTCCTGTAAAGAAAATATTTTTTTGTCTTGTCCAAAACTGTGTTAATTCTCTGTGCAGTATGCTTTCTCTCAGGTTGTAGGTCTTCCTGGTTGCATTTCATTTCCTATTTGAATTTTCACACATTGTTGTTGATGTTTTTTTTTCTTTAGGGAGATAGTGCTCTCTAGTGTTTCTTGTTTAACAGGGATCAGCGCAAATGCATTACACAAGAGGACAACATATGTCCATGTTTTCTCACCCTTTGTATTTTAGATCTCCGGGTACCTTCATAAATTTACCTTTTTCCCCCCATTCTGTCCAATGTCAGGAAATGTTTTTCTGAATGCAAGCGAGGACTCAAAGACTTGCAGTCTCCCAAAGTCATTCAATGCACATTAGATCCATTTGTTTTTGGTTTGGATGATGATTCTTTATAACGCTGATTCTTGATAAGTCTGTTCAATCCAACGAAGACAGTAGCTGTAATTAAACCTTTTTCTCTCATTTCTTGTCAGTTTCCTTTGTATGTAAGGAAGGATAGTACCTCCCTCTGTTCAGGGGTGAAAAATGATGTTACAATCAGTTAATAATTAGAAATTACTACTTTTTTAATAACATGCTTTATTATTGTTGATTCAATGAAAAATGTTGAATTGTGTGGTTTTGTCATCCTAGTTTTTTGGCTGTAAATTCATGCACAATAACTCTTAAGTGTGACAATGTGTTAATTGTAGGATGGTGTGTATTTTTCACAGATTATAGGGACTTAGTTTTGCCTGGCATCCTCAAAAGGAGACTTAAAAGAAGAACATTCTTTGTTACGGAGATGAATCGTGAGAATAACAGCAGGAAAGTGGGAAGAGAACAACTTTGTTTTCCTAAAATTCTATTCTGTAGAGCATAATTCTATGTTTTTTTAAATTGGAACATGATTCAGTACTATTTCTGAAGTGCCCCCTAGTTGTAATTTTTTCACAGATAATCACAGATAGAAATTTGGAGCAAGTGGAGCCATTCACCCAAACGCCCTGCCCACAGGTTTTCACACAGAGGAGACACAGCCGGACTCTGCACACTATTTTTACGTCTGATGGAAAATTAAATGCCACAGGCTGCTGTTCAGAGCTCAGTCTCCCATTTACTTGCATTCAGTTTATTTTTGGGAGTCCGATGGCCTTTAATGTTGACAAGAGTGCTGCTCTGTTCCTGTTCTGTAAAACGAAAACTGTGTGCTCTACAAGGTGTGTAATAAGGAAGTTTACTTTACTTCCCCTCCCTCAGTGAAGAGAAAGTGAAAATCTTGTTCTACCCGTTTTGTTCGTCGTGTGTAGACCTGGAAATCTGATATTCTTTGTAAATTTAGTGGATCATAATGGTATATTGTATTGTGAATATTGTAAATGCTGTTACTCTCCATATTTTTTTTTATCACTTCACCCCTGAAAAGCACCTCATTGTTGGGATATTTTCTTGATCACAGGTGGCAATGGGAAAGAATTTAAGTGCACTGATAATTTAACGTGAGTGCTGTTTCTGTTTTCTGACAAAGGTCTCTGTAGTCTGTGCTTACTTTGATGCAGCGTCGGCATTTAGTTGGTAACCATGCTATTTTCGGTGGCTCAGTGGTCTGTTAAAAGTGTGGTTGTTCCGCCCAGCAGGAGTCTTGCCTCAGACTGGCCTAAAATGGGCAGAAATGGTGCTGAACAAAAGCTGCTTGTCGCTCGTACAAAAGTACTTGAAGCGTTGCAGCCGGGACCAAGCTGCATTGCTATTGCCTGTGCCTCTCAACAGGAAAGGTATAGCAAACTTTAAAGACAAAAACTACAACAAACAATTCACTGTTTACTGTAGTTTATAGAGAATTCAAACCAGTAGAGTTTATTGATAAAGTCACAGCTGCTGATGAGCAGATTGTAGCCCTAGCTCCCTTATGTCCATCCATACACAAATACTGCACCACATAGTCTCATTGCATCACACATGCACATAGTTAATTTCATGACACTTACTGTTTTCACTATGATCCTAGCTAGTAAAATTCAGAACAGTAGGCATTTTGTGTGTTTGTCAGAGTGATACATTAGCTGAGACTTGGTTAAATGTTGAATATCTGACTGTGTTTCTGTCTCCTCGCCATCACCACAGAGAGACAACATGTTCCCGAAGGGCACCAAGCGCAAGTTCTCAGACTCTGGGGAGGAGCCAGTCTCCAGTGGTGACCAGGGCCTGCCAGCAGCTTCATCTGTGGCGGCTCGGACGCTGTCGTCCTCTTACAGCCTGCAGCGGCAGTCATTGCTTGACATGTCGCTGATCAAGCTGCAGCTCTGCCACATGCTGGTAGAGCCAAACCTGTGCCGCTCCGTGCTAATCGCCAACACAGTGCGGCAGATCCAGGAGGAGATGACCCAGGATGGCACCTGGCAGATAATGACCCAGGCCCTGGCAGCTGCACAGTGTCCCGCTGACCGCCTAGTGGCCACTGAGGTGCTGTGCCGGCAGACGGATCCAGCAGCTCAGGCTGGGCAGAGCCCAAAACCCTTCTCAGTGGTTGGTCTGGAGGAAGGCTACCACTCTGAAGAGGTGGTGATGGAGGCAGATGTGGAGACAGAGGTCACCATGTCCACCTTATCGCCCGTTTCCCCCCAGCTGTCCTCTGCTTCTTATTTGGCAGGCCCGTTTGGCATGGGACCTTGCTGGGAGGAGGAAGAGGAAGACGGTGAGTGCGAGGATGATGAAGAGGAGGACAGCGAGGAGTGCGTGTCGGAGGGTGAGGAGGGAGACAGGGACCACCTGAGTGCAGACTCCAGGACAGGCGAGCAGGTTTTTGGGACTTTTGAGATCAAGCACCCAGCGCCGCCTCCTGACCCTGCGCTTGAGGAACTGTTTTCAGACGTGGACCCGTCCTACTATGACCTCGATTCGGTGCTCACAGGCATGCAGAGCGCCCCAAAGATGGGGCCTTACGATCTGCTGGAGAGCCTTTCTTCTCATGGGCCGACGACCCTGAGCTCCAGCTCGAGCTGCAGATCAGACCTGAATGAACTGGACCACATCATGGAGATCATAGTGGGATCCTGAAACTCAGAGCATTCTTTTGGCCTGTACTGATCTCTCAGACTCTTTCCAGACTATGCACAGTACACATGTGCATGTTCTGTATGTGGTATTGTTACACATGGAGATTGTTGGGGGTTTTGGGACACGGTGGGAAATTAACAGCAAGCCGAGTAGATTTTGGGATTGGCTGTTTGAGCTGTAGTTAGCCTGCTCTGATGGCCATTTAGGCACATTGGCAGCTGCTGTTGGGACCTTTATCTTTTATATAAAAACTGCAATTGGCAATAAGTAGTGAGGGTAAAATTAATGAATTTTGGGATTCACACGCCACCCTATCCTGTGGGCGAAGCAGTTAGTTTCCCACTTTGTTGATGAAATCCAAAACATGACTATCTGTCAGAGGGCAAAGATATTTAATTACCTATACCATGATGCATTCTTATTTACGTACTTTCCATGTTTACGTCTGTCATACATTCTGTCATACTAGCTCCTTCTGGTCGTATTCTCTGACATTTTGTCCAGTTCTATTTATTGTTACATGGACTGAAGAACAATTCATCACACTACATGCATCAGAAACCAGAACAAATTGTAAATCCAAATCTATGAATCAATGCATATTTTCCTAAAGATTTGAGCAATTATGAATGGAATATATGTATATGTACGTATGTGTATATAGAAATATATTTTTTGCATTATACAGCTTGGGGATTTTGCAAGTATCATTTGATATCATTATTTTTCCCTCCCAAGCGGTTTTTAAGATTTTAATGTAGCCAGACTCGAGACAGTGTCTTCCCATGGTTTGGTATAACAAGTAGACTGTAACAGGTGTCAGGGCTGGCATTGTCACACTTTATAGGCGCTGTTTTTCATTTTCTCAAAGCTTTATGCAGGGCAGGGAAATTACTAACAGTCACCAACCACATGCTGGTTAACATTTGACTGTTTGTGGTAAGTTAACAGTTTCCAGTGGGCAAAGTTAAGTAAGTTTCCTGCCCTGCTTTACAAACAGATCTATTAATAATAATAACAGCTTTTCAGTAAGCATTTGGAGAAACCACGGGGTGATAACTGCATCAAGAAGCCATATTTCTTTCTCTCATTTGTTAGTACTACAAATGAAGAATTCTGTATGTTAACCCAATCTAATTTATTGTTTTTATTTATTGTATTTATTATATCTAGGTACAGACATGCCACATTATCTTTAAATCAACCATGAGGCCCAATGAAATTATATTTATCCAAATTGCGCCCTTTGTTTTGAATGCAGTACCTATTTATTCCTCACTTTTTTCTTATTATTATTAGTAATAATAATAATAACCGGGTTACTATTCAAATCACTATGCAGCTCTGTCATACGTGTTTCAAAATGATTGTATGCGACTCAAATGTCCTTTAATTCCTTTATGCAAACAGTTGCCTTTCTCCTAAAGATGTGGAAAATCAAAATGCATTTTTTCAAAATTGTTCCTTATCAACGTGATGAAGAGATTAACTCAGGCAAACAAAATGTATTGACAAAAATACAGTATTACGACACGCTTAATACCTTACCACAACACTCCTGAAGGATGTCACTCTGGTCTGAATGGGAGCTAGAACTTCAAAGACTAATTACCGTTGTAAAATGTATGCATTTTTTTATATTAAGAAAAAAAAAAAACATTGTAGCATCTTTGTAAATATTTTTTATAATAAAAGGTGCAACTATTGATTGTGTGGTTTGGATTACTTATTTTAGTACTAGCTGTAAATAGTTCACTGCTCTAAAGACTTACTGTGTTTTTTTGTTTTTGTATTTTTTTAAACTGCTTTTGTCATAGAGCTGAGTTTACTTTTAGATTTGGTTTAACTTGGCTGATAATGTATTTCAACATTACCCATGAAAGCAGACTTTCTGAAACAGCTGGGTACTGTAGTTTATGGCAGTTGTTACTCAAAAGGGAGTAAATAGTTTAATTATTAGGGACTGTTTTTAGCTAGGCATTCTGTATCTTCACAAGTGTTCCCAACATCAGCACAGTGTTTGTAGGACTGATTCCAATCAAACTATAGTGCCGTGTGTATCGCAATGAAGGAACATGTCAACGCTGTGGCTCATTGGTCTGATAAATCAGGGTTGAAACAAACAATTATTTTCAATTTGGATTAATCTCCTGATTATTGTCATGATTAGTAAATTAATTGTTTATTCTGTAAAACTGCAAAAAAGTTAAAGATGCT
>JAPQLA010000007.1:3335783-3354841 GCA_029822935.1 Naso vlamingii | reverse complement strand
CCAAATGTTTAGTGGTGTCTTCTCATGTACCGACACTAAAACACAAAGCTAAACACAGATATATAACCCAAAAGCGGCTCTTTCAGCTGCTTCACGAAACAAACTGTCATTTCTAGGTTTTATATTTGTGTTTAACTTCATGTTTTAGTGTCGGTACATGAGAGGACACCACTAAACATTTGGTGACTTTCACGTCTTTTAAAATGAGCGTTTATTGTTATTTTTGATGGATTGTCAGAGTGTACGTGCTCCTCCGTTGTTTTCAGCCAGTGCTGACGTCATTGCCGACCTCCAGCTCTCAGGACTGCGCCAGTTGTCATAATAATGCTGTAGAACATTGTATATGATCGTAAATATCCTTCTTATTAGGCTTAATGTGCAAAAAACCAAACTTCTCCCTAAAGATGGAAGACACTGGTCTGATCTAAATGTTAATATCTGTGCAAGACCTCCACCTTTCCATTCTACCTGACACTTTAAATGGCAAACGACTTCCTGTTTCTAGGTGTGTCTCCCCCAACTAATCTGTTTGTTATGGCTAAATTATATTTAAACAACAACAAAGACGAGGTGTGCTGTGGTATGTTGTGACAGTACAAGGTGTTCCTCTGCATGGTGTCTTGTATTCAGTACAGCTGCTGCGACTCACTGCCTGAGCTTCTGATGGATGACGGTCGACACCATCATTTTTCTCTAAGACACTCCTCAATAGTCAGGCTGCCGCAGAGGTTGATTCTGATCTTAAACATTTCTATCAATTGCATGGCAGCTGTAACAGGTGAAGCTGTGAAGTTAACATGTAGCTGCTAATGTCTTGCTGTGTTGCCTAGATACGAGAGAAGCAAGCAGGAGCTACTTTCAGTTATTATACCACCAATTAGATTTCTTGGTTTGAGCTTTTTATTTTATACACACCAATGCCTACAGGCTGATGCCCAGAAACATAAGAAGTTAAACTGTCAAAAATGGTCAAAACTGTCAAAATTGAGAATTTTGGTTTGAACAGCCCTTCATTTCCTACTAAAACAAATTTAATGAGGTGTGCTATTGTTGAATCAGAAATCACATGCAGGGCTATTATACGTTACACAAAGAGTGAAGTCTCTGAAGCAAAGTCAGGACACTTGGAAATCACTTAATTCAGTTTGGGAGTAACACCCAAGGTGTGACTGCAACCTAAAAGTGTCCCGCCTCCTCCGTCCATTTGAAACTGAACAAATCACTTTAGACACTTCAGCAGTTACACTCACATGAGGAATGTTCAATGTTTCAGGGCAGTTTGGACAAGTTGCTATTAAGGGCTAACCTTGTTTCCTGGAGTTAAACATACAAGAGCAGCAGGTAGGTGAGCTGTTTGAATCCACAGAAAGGACATCGGAATGTAAATTCTGTTCCTCATACCTGGTCTGAAAGAGCTGGAAGGTAATGACTGTATGTAAGGATACAGCACTTGAGTTAATGGTGTGTAGGCAGCTGAAGAGACTGTTGATTATATTTCACAACATGTCTAGACTGTGGTATGATCAGAGTTCACAGTGTGAATCCTCTCTGCTGTCAGATGAGTGTTTTCTCATGTTCTTGCTGATCCTGGTGTCTAACTAATGTACGTCTGTGATGGCAGTGCAGGTTGTGTTACAGTTATAGGTATTCTTTTCAGTATCAGTTAAAAAAATATCAGAACTATAATGCAGGCAGCAACACACTGTGAAGGTGGTTTTTACAGCATCAGTCTCTTGCCTTAACTGTCCTCTAATGCACTTAGGCAGCGAGAGCTCCTCATATTACAAACATTGAGGCAAAGGGTGGGGTGGCTAATTATAAAAATGATAGTACTTCATTATTTATGCTCCATACTGTGCATGTTGCAGGACTGCTATATTGCAATTTATGATATTCAGCATTTTATCAAGGTTTTGAAGGGAATATTTAACCTTTAAATCATTAGTTTTGTGACCGATACTTGCCAGAGGACAGTCTTTCTTTCCAAATTAATTCACAGAAAGTTTAACTTTTACTCTTGCAGCTATTTAGATGCAGAGAAACTGATTTTAACAACCGCAAAAGAAAGTTAAAACACCCATAAAAATCTTTCAAACTACTTGTGAAAAATGCTCAATGCCTCCAAAACACGTTTTTTTTCCCAAAAACTTTGTTAATTAAATCACTTCTGCATGAACCTGACTCACTGGCCTCCTGTTACCGACATGCTCAGTAAACACTTTGATGGCAAAGACTTTTATTACGCTGACTTAAGTTTGAATTTGAGGAGTTAAATGCTCAGTAAGACTAACAAAGTCCCCAGTACTACAAGTTATCAGCTATCCTGTAACAGAAAATCATTAATCAGCTGCTGTGAAATCTTATCTGCAGTGGAAATAATTTGATTTTCCATGTGGAGTACAACCACATTTATTAAATACTAATTACTCTGGACAACATAACATCCGCTGATCAATAGCATCTTGATGATATAAATTTATTAGCCAATGAGGAACTAAAACCACAGAAAATGTAGAGATTTGGGGAAAGAGCAACACAATTTCTCCACAATCAACAAGCTTGGATTTATGCAAATGTATTCATTTGGAATTTGCTGTTTTTTGTGCATCACATTTGAACAACTACCAAATGGACTTTACCCCTAAGAAGAAATCTTGATACAAAGAGTCTCTCCTTAAAACAGTCTGAATAAAGAGGTAGTTAAAATTTAACTGAGGTTAGGTAATAATACTAATAATAATATGACTAACCCCATCATTGGGAGTCAGACTTTCCCTTTTCAGCAGCCTTGAGGGACTGAGCTGAGAGGCTGCAGAGTCTAATCTGTGGATCAATACTGTGGATCATTTAACAGTAGAAGCAGGCAGCGAGGCCCTGGGGGGATTTTTGCCAGGAAGAGCTCTAAATAGTCCCATCATCGGCTCCAGTGTCTGACTGAGCCTCAAAACAACTGTCAGGAGTCAGACTGGGTGAAAGTCTCAGCTTACCGCTAAAAAAACAGAAATGCAGATAAACAACAGGGTTTTTTTTCTATTTTGTGCTCATGCTTTGATGATAATGACATGAATACTTTACTTTTCATTTTAATAATTTAGTATTTAGCTGCTCTGTGTCTTTTGTTGCTAAATACACTTTTTCACAATTTTTAGCTGTGCATCACAAGTAAGTGGCTTGTGCTTGTGAAGCTTATTGGAATGAAGCTCTGCTTGATAATAATAACACAATAAGCAAATGTCCGACCAGATGTTTTTAGTATCCATGTTTAGTCTATTTTCTGTGTATTTTTGTTTGTGTGTGAACAGGAGCTGGTCGAAGGCTTAGAGGACCAGAGCCCGGCACAGAGGACGATTCAGTGGGTGACTTCACTCTGAAATTAATGCTTAATTTAAAGTCTGTCTGTTTGCCCTCTTAACTGGTTTTATGGGACATTATATGTATGGGACATTACATATAATTATTATTGTTATTACTATTATTAATATTATTTTTGATCATCATACATATACATACAAAATTTTAGCTGTTGAGAGTGTGAAAGGCTGTTTGAAAATTGTTTGGATATAGTCTGCCTTATGTTGACACTTCAGAAGATCTTATTTCTAAAGAAATTAGACATAAATGCTGGTTTAACCTCAGAGTAATTCTAACTGAGACCAAGTTCGATTAAAAATAAATAACAAAACAGAAATACAATACTAAGTCAAAACAAAGAGAGATTAAAATTGAGCTTCATAAATGAGAGGATATTATAATAACTTGAAAGGAAAATGCACAGAAAGAAGCGATTCTTTAGAGACAGGAAACTAAGAAAACAGATCTGCCATCCCTGGAAACGCACTACTAATGTGACAAATATTAAATACCAAACAGCCAAACACTCAGTCAGAGCTGCCTTTGGCACAGCAAGGTGTTATCACACTATTTTTCCACACCTTTGTGGTTCATTGTGCAGGCGCAGCTACATGAGTTTTCACATTAAAACTGTGAGCAGAAAAAAGTCTGACTCAAACTGACTCAAACGGCATGATATCTCTTTGAAATGATAACAACGACTGTTTTGGGAATAGACCATGTGACTGTTTGTGCTGACTGACCTCGTGTCCACACAGATATGTGACGAGCCATCTCAGTTCACAGAGGGAGAGAGGCCACGCCCTCAAGGATCGTCTCCCGTCGAGGAGTATCCTGAAAAATACAGCGACAGTGACAAAGAGGTACCGAGCAACAACATTCCACCATGTTGCAACAAACCAGGTTACAGTTACAAACCTGCTTAATACAACATATCAGAGAACCTGTTCACAAACACTTCTATAACGAAATCAAGGGCTTATTAAATTACCAACATCCATGCAGTTCTTTTCTCCTCCTAATGGATTTAAAAGCTTTTTTTCAATTATCTCGGACTGAGATTGTAGAAGTTTTTTTGTTTTTTGACTCTGTGTGGAGGAATGTGTAACATTGCCCTTGAAGAATTAAATATTTCATTTAAACAGTAACATATCAAACATATATCAGGGGAATAAATTAGAGCTACACCACTACATGTTTATTATCAGGCTCCTGATTTGTGCCTAGTCAATAGAATGTGGTATAAGACGAGCTCTCTGTATTGTTTACTACTGCACATTGCAGACCCAGCTACTCACATGTACAAATATATGTATACACAGTGTACTACACTTTCTTTCAAACAGATAATTTTGAGGCTTGTAGATGAAATATTTGTTGCCTTTCCTGTTTATAAAAGGCTGAAGCTCTGATTCCAACAGTAATCTATTTCGTTTATTCAGAATTCAAAGATTTTCTAAAAAATTATTTTCCTTTTAGTGTGAAGCAGAGCATGCCCCTCACTACGAAAGTGGGAGTGGAAAGAAAACTAAAAAGTCTGGGCTTGGGTCCATGTTTGAAAAACGCTCAACTCCAAAAATGAGTAAACTAAAGGTGAGATACTCCCACCTGTTCCTCTCTGTACCATATCTGTACATCCAGCTGCAGCAGAGAATAGCAAAGCTGAGGTACAATGATTTTATCTTTTCTATTTCCATGTGTTGGCAGGAAGTTCCCAGCCCAGAGTCTGGGGTGATAGTGAAAACAGCCAAAGATGGATGTGCAGAGGGCCTCGTTTATGGTGGTGGGGGGAAAGATGGGATCTTCATTAAGCAAGTGGTGCCAGAGTCCCCAGCATCAAAAAGTCTGAAATTGAAAGAAGGTAAACTACTGTAGCTGCTGGTGATGAGAGACAATTATATTGACTTTTTTTTCTCCGATTACAATAAAAAGTTAAAATGCTTTTATCAAAGCAGAGCATTAAAAATCCATGTTACTGTTAAATTTTGTACTGATTTTGTTGTTTATTCTCCAATTTCAGAATTCCAAATCAAAAACTTATTACGTATATCATCACTTGATGAATGAAAAAAGTCCAGCCCCTCTGAAGTATTTTGCTCTTGTTTACACAGGTGACCAGATTCTGAGTGCCACGGTGTATTTTGACAACATGTCATATGAGGATGCCATTCAGATTCTGGAGCACGCTCAAGCTTACAAAGTGAAGCTCTGCTTGAAACGCCAACCAGACATCACAGAGACCGAACCAGCCATCAAATCTGACGTCATCCCTGTAACTACTTTCAAGTTGTCTGCTCAGACTTTTTGTGATAGGTAGTCTTGGGGCTAAAAATGACATTTCATATTTCTGTTACTCGACAGGAGGAGGAGGAGGTCTGCACTCCAGAGATGAGGGAGCAAGGAAAAACCAAAAGGCGTGGTGATGCACGCATATCATGGCCTAAGTTTCCCTCGTTTGGAAAAGGAAAGAAGTCCAGCTTTGCAAGGTCTCACAGTTCCTCAGAGGCTGACGAGCAGAGAAAACTTGAGCTTAGCCCCACCACAAGTGACACAGAGTCACCTATAAAATCCCAGGATGCTCTCAAAGGCAAGAAGAAACAGAAAATAAAGCTCTCTGGTCTGAAAAAGAAAGGCCGCACAAGTTCATCTGAAGACCAGGAAACACCAACAACTGGGCAAGTCAGTGGCAATACTGTTGAAACACATGTAGCCTCACCTGAGTGCCTTGAAAGTCCCCCTGGGGAAACCCCTGGAGTCTTTGTGTCAGAGGATCTGAAGCTAGTGGAAGACCTTAGACAAGACGATCAAAAACTGACTGAACAACAAACTGTTCAACATAAGGTGGAACTCATCACTATAGACAGCACTTTGAAAACAGCAGATCTATCTGTCGCTCTGGCAGACAAAGAAAGCTCCTCTCCCATCAAGTCCCCTGATGGCAAGAAAAAGAAAAAAGAACGGTCTGAATTAAAAATGAAAATTCTGGGGAAGGATAAATCGCAAAAGAAAGACACAAAAGCAAAATCCTCTCCAAAAAGGCTGAAAACACTGGGGGCAAGTATTGAAATACCAGATCAAACAGAAAAAGAAAAATCAGAAATCACTGCAAGTTTGTCGTCACACACAACTCTACAAGGAGATCAACTAGCACCCAGTACAACACAGATTGAAATGAGTGTGCCAAAGGTGGAACTGGATATATCTGATGAAGCGTTAATACGTAAATCTCCGCAAAAAGGTGAAGAAAAAATGAAGAAAGGCAAGGACAGTAAACAAAAACAAGAAACAAAGACAGGTGCAACATTCAAACTGCCTAAAATAGGCCTGCGCGACATTAACACTGAGGAAACTATACAGGAAATGAACGTAAATGTTGAGGGAGGCACAACTATAATCGAGCAAATTACAAGTGTGGGTACAGGAGTCAAAGTAGACCCGTATGAGCAACTGTCAAAAAGCAGCCTTTCCAGAACACAACTTCCCAAACGTGAAGAAATTGAGATTCCAGGTATGGAGGACAAGTCTAAAAGATCCAAAGCCAAGGGATTCAAAGAGCCTAAAGCTGGTTTTACAGGACAATATGAAGAACTTCAAGCTGAAACTGTGCAACTGTCAATTGATGTTGAGAGCGTAAAAGAGGCAGTTTCAAAACTGCCTGGATATAAGCTGCCTAAGGTCGACATGTCAGGAATGCCTATTCCCGAAGAAATTACCGTGATAGATGCAAATGCACAAAGAATATCAGTGAAAACACCTACTAAAGTTGTAGATACCAAAACAAAGCATGAAGCAGACTTCACTAATATTGATGTAACTGCCTCTCCAGAAATATCCAAGACAACAGTCAAACTACCAAAGATCACAGTAG
Organism: Naso vlamingii; assembly: GCA_029822935.1. Taxonomy (NCBI): domain Eukaryota; kingdom Metazoa; phylum Chordata; class Actinopteri; order Acanthuriformes; family Acanthuridae; genus Naso; species Naso vlamingii. Next base: position 3,347,622 of record JAPQLA010000007.1, on the reverse strand, counting down.
GTTTGACCTCAGAGGAACTTCTAACTGAGACCAAGGTAGATTTAAAAACAACTGAGACAAAATACAAAACTGAGAAAAAACAAAGTGGCACAGAGATTATAACTGAGTTCTACAAACGAGAAGATATTATAATACCTGGAAAAGAGAGTGAGAAAAAACAAGATATGGCTGGATTTGGGATAACAAAACCAAACATAAAAGTTCCTGAAATTGGAATTCACTTCGCCGATCAAAACATCTCACAGCAGATAGGAGAACGGACTATATTCATCCCAGAAGTACAAACGTCAAAAACTGAAACAAGCAAAGATAAGGTGCTAACTGAAGGGGTAACATCTGATGTCAAAATACATGAAATTGATGGCATTGAATATATTGATTCAGCAGATTATTCCCTGGGAAGAAAGGATGGTGGAATCACAGGTTTTGGTGTTACTTTAGATGCTACAAGGCCAAACACTGACATCTCTATTCCAGAGATCAGAGGTGAACTGAAAGATGCCGATGCTGAAGAACACACAATTAAAATGCCCAAATTTGGAGCAGTTGGTGCAGACATCAGTGTTAATGTGCCTGATGCAGCAAAGGTGATAAATATTGACAGGGCCGAGATAAAAACATTTGAAAGAGACGGAAAGGGTAGCAAGTTTGAATTGCCAAATCTTGATATTTCCATACCAAAGGTCAAAGGACCAAAAATTGATTTAAGTCTATCAAAAAAAGATGCAGATGTCACATTACCGGAAGCAAAAGAAGAGATTAAAGTTCAAGAAGTTCCTCAGGTCGACATTTCTCTTGGAAACCTAGATATTTCTATTCCAGAAGAAAAGATGGAGGTCAAAAAACCTGAACTGGAAATCCGACCATTGCAGACTGATGGTGAACAAGGAAGCAAACTGGCAATCACAATGCCAAGAGTAAAAGGTCCTGAAGTTGATATGCGCTTTTCAAAGAAGGATGGAGATGTACCAGGAGCTGAAGCTAAAATAAAAATCCCAGAAGAAGCTAGCATTTCTGTTGATACAAAACAACTACAAAGTGAGGCAGAAATGGATGTGCAAGGAAGTAAGTTCAAAATGCCAAAGTTGGGAATCACAATTCCGAAAGTTAAAGGGCCTGCCATTGACTTTAGTGTATCTAAGAAAGATGTAGACTCAATACAACCAGAAGTCAAAGCAGAAGTCAAACTCCCTGATGATGAACTAAAAGAACCATCTGCTAAAGTGGAAATTAAAGCTCCTGAGATTAAAGATGCAGAAAAGGACAGAGAAGGATCACCACTGAAATTTAAACTGCCAACTTTTAAACTACCCAAATTAGGGGTTGCTACCCCAAATATCAGCGATGAAGGATCTAATAAAACCAAAGCTATTCAAATTCCTGAAACAAAGCTGAAGCCACCTAAAGAAGGTGTTGTCGTTGACATTCAGACACCCAGCACTGACATCAAGGACCCATCGATAGATGTGAAAACAACAGCTGCTGAACTTAATGAAAAAGGAAGCAAGTTCAAAATTTCAAAGTTTGATATTTCATTGCCAAAAGTAAAAGGGCCTGAAATTGATCTGAGCTTATCCAAGAAAGAGGTAGATGTCACCCTACCTGAAGCTAAAGCAGAAGTCAAACTTCCTGATGTTGAACCGACAGAACTCGGTGTCAAAGTGGAGGTCAAAGCTCCAGAGTTTGAAGTTCGCAAACAGGATGTTGAAGGATCACCATCAAAATACAAGATGCCGACATTCAAACTACCAAAATTTGGTGTTGGTTTACCAGATAGCTCTGTAAAGGCACACGACATGGACAAAGATCTCAAAGTTGAGGGAGATGATATTAAAATCCCTGAAAAGGGGTTTTCCGTTAATGTTGCAGCCCCCAGCGTTGACACTGAGAGTGCTTCAATAGAAATGAAAACAACAGGAACTGAAGAAGATGAAAAAGGAAGCAAGTTTAAAATGCCTAATCTTGGTTTCTCTATGCCAAAGGTCAAGGGACCTAAAATTGATCTGAGCCTATCAAAGAAAGACACAGATGTCGCTCTTCCAGAGGCTGACCTTGGAAACGTAGATGTTGAAATTCCAGAGGCTAAGATGGAAATTCCAGAGGCTAAAGCTAAAGTTAAACTTCCAGAAGCCCCTAAAATTGCTTTGGAGATGGAACCTCCACAGAGTGAAGCAGGAATTGGTGGCCATGGTGGGAAATTTAAAACACCAAAGTTTGGAATCAAAATGCCAAAAATAAAGGGGCCTGAATTTGATTTAAGCTTATCAAAGAAAGATGTAGATGTCAAATTACCAGAGACAGAAGTTGATGTCAAACTTCCAGAGGTTGATCTTGACAAGGTAGGTGTTTCAATCCCACAGACTAAGATGGAGGTAAAAAAGCCTGAGCTGGAAATGCAGTCCCTGCAGATTGAAGGGGAACTTGACGAACGGGGAGAAAGGTTCAAAATACCAAAGTTTGGAATGAAGATGCCAAAAGTAAAAGGACCCGAATTTGACTTGAGTTTCTCAAAGAAAGACATGGATGTGACAGTACCAGAGGCAAAGTTTGAAGGCAAACTTCCAGATACCCCTAAAATGCATGTCAGTGTTGGAAAAGCAGAAGTTCTGATTCCAGAGGCAAAGGCTGCAGTCGAAAAACCTGAGCTTAAAATTAAACCTCTGCACACCGAGGCTGAAGGGCAAGGGAGCAAGTTTAAAATGCCAAAGTTTGGAATGGGGATGCCAAGGGTAAAAGGACCTGAGTTTCATTTAGGCTTTTCAAAGACAGATGCAGATGTCACAGGGCCAGAAGCCAAAGCGGATGTCAACCTCCCTGATGTTGAAGTAAAAGAACCTTCAATCAAAGCCCCTGAGTTTGAAGTTGTAGGGAAAGATACAGATGGCCTGCCTTCAACATTTAGAATGCCAAGTATCAATGTCTCTCTGCCTAAAGTCAAAGAGTCTGATGTACATTTAGGCTTATCAAAGAAAGACACAGATATTACACTACCCGCAGCTGAGGTCAAACTCCCAGGAGCACCAAAAATTGATACCCGTCTTGGAAAAGCAGAAGTTTTGATCCCAGAAACAAAAGTGGAAGTTAAAAAGCCTGAGGTGGAAATCAAACCTTTGCAGGCTGATGTTGAACTTGAAGGAAAAGGTGGCAAATTCAAAATGCCTAAGTTTGGAATTACAATGCCAAAAGTAAAAGGGCCTGAAATTGATTTAAGCTTCTCCAAGAAAGACACAGATGTGAAACTACCAGAAGCAAAAGCTGAAGCTGAAATCCCTGAAGCTCCTGAAATTTCAATGGAAATGAAACCACCACAGGCTGAGGCAGACATTGGTGGACAAGGAAGCAAATTTAAAGTGCCAAAGTTTGGAATATCACTGCCAAAAGTAAAAGGGCCTGATATTAATGTAGGCTTATCAAAGAAAGATATACATGCCAGATTACCAGAAACTAAAGCAGAGGTTAAACTCCCAGTAGCCCCTGAACTTGATGTCAATCTTGAAAAAGTAGACACAACAATTCCAGAAGCAAAGATTGAGGTTAAAAAACCTGAACTTGAAATCAAGCCCTTAAAGTCTGAAGGTGAGATTGACGGACAAGGAGGCAAGTTCCAAATGCCAAAGTTTGGAATATCAGTACCTAAAGTCAAAGGACCTGAAATTGGTATCAGTTCATCAAAGGAAGAGTCAGAAATCACATTGCCAGAGATCAAAGCAGACATCAGTCTCCCTGATGTCGAACCAAAAGAACCTTCTGCTAAAGTGGAAATTAAGGCTCCTAAGATTGAGGCTCAGTTACCCAGTGTGAAAGGATCACCATCAAAATTTAAAATGCCAACATTTAAATTTCCCAAGTTTGGTGTTGCAACTGCAAATGTCAGCACTGAAGTACCTGACACAGACAAAGAAATCAAAACTGATGGAGCTGACATGCACATTTCTGTGCCTCACACAGATGTTGATGGACCTGAAATTAAAGCACAGGTCCATGTGCCAGAGGTTGAGGTCAAAGAGCTTTCAGGTGGCGATGTTGTGATGGAACAGCCTGGTGTTGAGGTAGATGCAAAAATGAAAAAGCCAAGGTTTTCTCTTCCCAAATTTTCTTTTTCAAAACCAAGTGTTAAGGCCCCAGAAGTTGATGACAGTCTTCCTGATGTGAATGTTGCAATTCCAGAGGGAAAGGCAGAAGAGAAAGGAGAAGTGGATGTAAAACCATCAGTGTTTGAAACAGAAGTTGATGGGCAAGGCAGCAAGTTTAAAATGCCAAAGTTTGGAATTACAATGCCGAAGATAAAAGGTCCTGAAATTGATTTAAGTTTTTCAAAGAAAGAAATAGATGTGGAAATACCAGAAGCCAGAGCTGAAGGCAAAATTCCTGACTTAGAACTGAAAGAACCTTCTGTTGAAGTGGGAATTAAAGCTCCTGATATCAAACTTAATGCAGCTGATATTAAAATTCCTGAGCCATTAGAAGGTGATGTAGAAATTGATGGGCAGGGAAGCAAAGTACCTAAAGAGGGGGCTACAGTGGATGTCACAGTACCAAGCATTGACACTGGTGGTTTATCTGTAGAGCTGAAAGCTAAAGGAGGAGACCTTGAAGGATCAGGAGGCAGGTTTAAAATGCCAAAATTTGGCATCTCAATGCCAAAAGTTAAAGGACCTGAAATTAATTTAAGTTTATCAAAGAAGGATGTAGATGTGACACTACCAGAGGCGAAGGCTGAAGTCACACTTCCTGATGTTGAACTGAAAGAACCTTCTGCTGAGGTCGAAGTAAAAGCTCCTGAAATCAAAGTTGCAACAAAAAGCAAAGAGGGATCACCATTAAAATTCAAGATGCCGACATTCAGCTTACCAAAATTTGGAGGTGGTACTCCAAGTGCTACTCCAAAAGTGCCCGAAACAGACAAAGATGTCAAAATAAAAGGAGTGGATGTTAAAATTCCTGAAGAGGTTCTCACGGTTGCCATTGCAGCACCAGGCAGTGACACTGAAGGCCTGTCAATAGATATGAAAACTACAGAAACTGAAGGAAAAGGAAGCAAATTTAAAATGCCAAGTCTCGGTTTTTCTGCGCCTCAAGTCAAACAGCCTGACATTGATTTGAGCTTATCAAAGAAAGATGTTGATGTGGCACTACCAGAGGTAAAAGCTGAAGTTCAACTTACTGATGCCAAACTAGAAGAATCTTCTGCCAAAATGGAAATTAAAGCACCTGAAACCGATGTTCAGACAAGTACTGTTGAAGGATCCCCATCAAAATTTAAAATGCCAACATTCAAATTACCCAAATTTGGAGCTGCTACTCCACAGGTGAGTGTGGAAGTACCTGATGTGGACAAAGATATTACAGTGGACGGAGCAAGTTTAACACTTCCACAAACAACAGTTGAAGCAAAACTTCCCGATGTTGAACTGAAAGAGCCTGTGGGTTCAATATCAGTATCACAAGCACCAATAACGGAGGGTGATGCCAAGTTGAAAAAGACAAGGTTTACGCTACCAAAATTTTCATTTTCAAAGCAAAGTGCAAAAGAGCCTGAAGTTGATTTAAGTCTCCCAGATGCCAGGGTTTCTCTTCCAGAGGCAAATGTAGAAGTTAAGCAACCGGAGGTCGAGCTAAAGCCATCAGAAGTTGATGCAGAAATTGATGGGCAGGGAAGCAAGTTTAAAATTCCAAAGTTTGGTGTCTCAATGCCAAAAGTTAAAGGGCCTAAAATTGATTTGAGCCTATCAAAGAAAGATGAAGATGTCAACCTTCCAGAGGCCAAAGCTGAAGTCCAACTTCCAGATGTTCACATAAAAGGACCGTCTGGCAAAGTGGAAATCACAGCCCCTGAAGTAGAAACTAAAGAAGTTAATGTCAAAGGATCACCATCAAAACTTAAAATGCCAACATTTACATTACCCAAATTTGGAGCAGCTACTCCAGAGGTGAGTGTGGAAGTACCTGATGTGGACAAAGACATTAAATTTGATAGAGCAGAGATGAAAGTACCTAAAGAGGGAGCTACAGTGGATGTGACAGTACCAAATGTTGACACTGATGGTCTATCTGTAGAGGTGAAGGCTAAAGAAAGTGAACTTGAAGGATCAGGAAGCAAGTTCAAAATACCAAAATTTGGCATCTCAATGCCAAAAGTTAAAGGACCTGAAATTGATTTAAGTTTATCAAAGAAAGATGTAGATAAGACACTACCAGAAGCGAAGGCTGAAGTCAAAATTCCTGATGTTAAACTAAAAGAATCATCTGCAAAAGTGGAAATTAAAGCACCTGAAGTTGATGTCCAGACAAGTAACATTGAAGAATCACCATCAAAATTTAAAATGCCATCATTCAAATTACCTAAATTTGGAGCTGCTACTCCACAGGTTAGTGTGGAAGTACCCGATGTGGACAAAGACATCAAAGTAGATGGAGCAAATTTAACATTACCACAAACAAAAGCTGAAGTCAAACTTCCTGATATTAACCTGAAAGAATCTTCTGCTGAAGTCGAAGTAAAAGCTCCTGAGATCAAAGTTGAGACAAAGAAAACAGAAGGATCACCATTAAAATTCAAGATGCCGACATTCAGCTTACCAAAATTTGGAGGTGGTACTCCAAGTGTTACTCCAGAAGTGCCCAAAACAGACAAAGATGTCAAAATAAAAGGCCCTGATGTTAAAATTCCTGAGGAGGTTCTCACGGTTGCCATTGCAGCACCAGGCAGTGACACTGAAGGCCTGTCAATAGATATGAAAACTACAGAAACTGAAGGAAAAGGAAGCAAATTTAAAATGCCAAGTTTCGGTTTTTCTGCATCTCAAGTCAAACAGCCTGACACTGACCTGAGTTTATCAAAGAAAGATGTTGATGTGGCACTGCCAGAGGTAAAAGCTGAAGTCAAACTCCCTGATGTTAAAGTAAAAGAACCTTCTGTGGACGTTAAAGCATCTGAAGTCGATGTCCAGACAAGTACTGTTGAAGGATCGCCATCAAAATTTAAAATGCCATCATTCAAATTACCTAAATTTGGAGCTGGTACTCCACAGGTGAGTGTGGAAGTACCTGATGTGGACAAAGACATTAAAGTGGATGAAGCAAAATTAAAATCACCAAAAACAAAAGTTGAAGCAAAACTTCCTGAGGTTGAAATCAAAGAGCCAGAGAGTGATGCTAAGTTGAGTAAGACAAAGTTTTCATTATCCAAATTTTCATTTTCAAAGCAAAGTGCAAAAGAGACGGAAGTTGATGTAAGTCTCCCAGATGCTAAGGTTTCTCTTCCAGGAGGAAATGTGAAAGTCAAAGAACCAGAGGTGGAGCTAAAGCCATCAGAAGGTGATGTAGAAATCGATGGGCAGGGAAGCAAGTTTAAATTCCCAAAGTTTGGTGTCTCAATGCCAAAAACAAAAGAACAGAAAGATGTAGATGTCACACTACCAGAGGTCAAAGCTGAAGTACAACTTCCCGATGTTAAAATAAAAGGAAAATCTACCAAAGTGGAAATAAAACCTGAAACTGAAACCAAAACAGGTGATGTTGAAGGATCACCATCAAAACTTAAAATGCCAACATTCTCATTTCCCAAATTTGGAGCAACTACTCCAAAAGTGAGTGTCGAAGTTCCTGATGTGGACAAAGACATTAAAGTAGATGGATCAGCAGATGTCACATCACCCAGCGTTGACACAGAGGATGTGAAAGCTAAAGGAAGCAAATTTAAAATGCTAAAGTTTGGAATATCAACGCCTACAGAATTACCAGAGGCTAAAGCTGAGGTCAAACTGCCCAGTGTTGAAGTGAAACAGTCTGTAGATGAAATGTCAGTACCAGATGCATCTGAAGTTGACACCGAAGCAAAGCTGAAACAACGAAACTGGACATTTCCTAAATTTTCATTCTCAAAGACAAGTGGCAACGCTCCTGATGCTGATGTAAACCTTGAAACATCTACAAAAGTTGATGTCACATCCCCGAAGGCCAAAGCAGAAGCAGATGTTAAAGTTCAAGGACCTTCAGGGACCATTTCAGTGGAAGAGCAACCTGCCACAGAACTTGATGCAAACTTGAAAAAGACTAAATTTTCACTACCCAGATTTTCTTTATCAAAGTCGAGTGTTAAAGAACCTGAAGTTAGTGCAGAGCTCCCACATGTGGATGTTTCTCTCCCAGAAGGAAATGTGGTCGTCAAACAGCCTGAAATGGAAATCAAAGCTCCTGAGACTGATGCGGAACACGATGTGCAAGTAAGCAGGTTTAAATTTCCAAAATTCGGCATTACAACTCCAAAAGCAAAAGGACCGGAAGGAGATTCAAATGCATCACAGAAAGAGGTAGGCATTGCACTGCCAGAAGTTAAAGTAGAAGTTACACTCCCTGAAGTTGAGGTCAAAACTTCAGCTAATAAGGACATTAAAGCTTCTGAAACTGAAGCTGAGTCCAAAGAAGCAATAACAGATACTGACATGCCAAAGACTGAGACTGACGGTGTGGGTCAGGGCTCTCCGAGTAAATTCAAAATGCCATCATTTAAAATGCCAAAGCTGAGTTTTACAAGAACCAAACCAGAAGACGAAAATGTCCCTGTAGAAACTGAAAGCAAAGAAAATCAGCAGGAAGTGGAAGCTGAGTTGAAAGGAGAGACCAAATCAGCAAAAATGACTTTGACATCATTTGGTGAGATCCTCAGGAACATTGATGTTGAATTTGATGTTTCAAACACAGACAAAGATGAAAAAGATCCTGAACCCTCAAAGGAAGTTCATGAAACCGATGAACCAAGTGAAAAGCAGTTGGAGTCAAAGAAAAAAGAAACCAAGCAAGACACTATCAAAAGCCCTGAGAGGACAGGTTGGTTTAAATTCCCCAAGTTTGGACTGTCGTCTCCTTCAGAACCTGCCAAGGCATCTGAAAAAGATGAACACAAGGATGAAAAGAGTCCAGTGGATGTAAGCCAGACTGGTTCCGTCCAGTCATCAGATGCCTTTGCTGACATTAGCTCTGCGGTGACAAGTGAGCATGTTGGCCTGTCTTTGTCCTCACCCACCAAAGTAACTGTCAAATATTCTGGTCCTGACATTGATATTGGGCTCGGAGAGGTGCAAAGTAACATAATTACTTCGACTGCGAGGACTGAGCTTATCTCAGTTGAGCCCAACTTGCCTGAGAAAATCACCATTCAGTCATCTGGAGTTTCATCTTCATCAGAAGACACGCTCAAACTGGAATCTGGAAAAATACATGTTATAACATCGAATATACAGGCAACCCCAGAATCACAGCAAGCCAACCTACTAACTTCTGTCCAAGAGAGGCATTTAATAAGGGAAACATCCAGTGGAAGGAGTGAAAACAAAGAAACGATCGTTATAACTAAGCAAATTACACATGTGTTTGACTCCTCTGAGCCCATCTCAGGCGAGACCGCTTCATCCATTCAACGACTGAAAGATTCAGTGCACTCTGAGAAAATGAGATTCTTTGGTGGAACCAAAAAGTGATATAACTTGATCTAAATAACGTCTAAAAATACAATATGTCTTTGTCAAGCTACTGTGGTGAAGAGGGACAGAGTTTTTATCGTCCAGAGTGAGTTAGGTTGGCAACCAGAATGGACTGTTAGCATCTACTTTAACTTACCAATCTCAGAGAAGATGTTGAAGTTGACCTGTGAAGATATGGATCAGTATATTTTACACCAATTTGTGATTAAATTTTTGTTATGCTGTGTAACTGAGTGTCCTTAATGAAAATTATGACTAAGCTTCACCAAATAACTTTGCTAATTATAGTACAGAACTAAAGTAAGCCATGTATTTTGCTTACTAGAACTTATTATAACTTTGTTGCTTGATAGTTTTAAATGCACAACACTGTTCCAACTTACATTATGTGTTGGATGATAGTCATCGGTGCATTTGTTTAAAAACAGTTCATCTGAAAAAGACTGTTGCAAAAATCGACCAACGATAATGACATTCCAAAATGTGTTTACAATAATTTCACAGTAAAGTTGACAGTAAGAACACCTAACCTAAAATAATAGAGTATCTGACAGAAATTATATGTACATGTATCAAGATATACTTGTTGCTGTAGCTAAAATGTAAAGAAACAAAAGCAATGCAAAGCTGAAATGAAATGCTTATGAATGATTGATCAAGTGTACTGCTGCAGCTATATTTTTTATTAATATTTTTGCTTAGAACCTAATTTGCTACAGTAAAAATATATCAAAGGTATGCTCTCTTTCAATATTACTGTATAAAGTAGGAATATGAACTAGCTGTGTAAATAGCTGTTAATGATCCCTGGAGTTTTATTTGATTACTGTTCATCTAATTTAACATGTTTGCAAAGTTATATACAATAAACAAATATTATTATATGCAAACCTGTGGCTGAAGTTGGTGGTGATGTGTTCCATAGCCTAATCCGGGTTGGTGGGTTTCAAACCTATTTGTCCTGTGGCCTAAATCCCATTAATGACCATTTTTTATATTTATTGTGTTAGTCACTGAAATAGGTTAAAGTTTATGACATTCGTATTTAAAATGAACACTATCTAGTCAAAGTGGGCTGAAAACGTATTAACACAGTCCTTCTCAGATATAAAGGCTGAGAAGATGTTTAAGTAAGGTGACATCTTAACATCAGCCACATTATCGTTAGTCAACTTAAGGTTATTATTTCAAGGCTATACACAAGACTGCAGCATCAATACACACACAGTATGTTTGCTCACTAGAGGGAGACACAGTTCACAAATATATTTATACATCACTGTGTTGCTTAAATAAAATAAACAGTTAAGAAAAAGCGAATTACCAGTGTACCACACACCTTTCCTCTCCGTGCTAGCTTAATGATAAAAGGAAGCTTAATTTCTTGCTAATTTACAGGCTTTGTTGCCGTTTGATAATTAGCATTTTGTAACGTTTCACTAACTTTACTTAAATGTTAAACATGAAATTCCGACGGTTTATAAAATGAGACTCCTTCATGAGTTTTAGCGTTACACTATACATGTTAATATAACCTTTACCTGACAAACTCGGCTAACCGCTAACAACACTAGCATATTTGAAATCATCAACGGCTGATCAGTTTAACGCCGATTCGGTGATGCCTTTACGTCCTCCTCGTAAATTCCCGTTTTCAGGATAACTGCCGGACTTTGTCATGAAATTCAGGTTTTCTGATGGCTTATGTTTCATTCAGAATGAGATGAATAAAAGGAATATTCTCGCCGCTCAAATTTAGAAAATGATCACTCAGCTAGCTTAATTTTGTAAGTCTATTTTAAGATCAAAATGCATCAGATCTATGGACCTAGTTGTAGCTGGACAGAGCCTTTTGTCCACTTAAAAGCACCATTTGTGATCCGAATGTAGGCTAAACCGTATTGTTGTTCCACCTGTAAAGTTAAAAACAACAACAACAACAACAGCAACAACAATGCAAGATTAAAATCAGTTTACACTAGGCCTGGGCGATACAGCTGAAAAATCTATCATGATAGTGAAGTTTCATATCAGTCGATATCGATAATTACTGATCATGTAGGCTGTTACTGATGACTTGTGTCCTCTAAGGGGGTGGGAGTGGCTAAGGTGATAAAATGAGAAAATATCACAATATTTTTGACCAAATACGTCGACACTGAGACAGTATTGTAAGGATGACTGTTGGTGATTTCACAAAATATTAACCCAGTGAATCTTTGTGCTATTTAATCATCTGTTATGTGGATAAGCCAGACCTACTTTACACTCTCAATACATCCGACTACAATTATTGGTCAGCAACTATTGGTGGTGACGTTGTTAGAAAAATAGCTTAGACCTATCTGTAAAAATCT
>JAPQLA010000007.1:3249015-3275831 GCA_029822935.1 Naso vlamingii | reverse complement strand
ATAGTTCCTTCCTAGCTGGAATATCAGCGTGAAGAAGGATTTTGACACAGACGTTCTTTTGAACTAACGCTGTCACATATTTTCAGCTACTTCCTGTTTATTGAGTATGGACAAACTGTAACAAACACCACATCTCATAAAGGTACTTTGGAAAAATGGGTGGGGTTTATGTGACCTATGTGGCCAGTGTTGACTGGGATGGTGCAAGAAGCAAATTATGACGAGGAAATTTCCTGTTAGAGATGGTGTGAGAATGAAAAATGAGTTGACCTCACAAGGCAATCATCTACTGAGGCCTCTTATAATGAGGTCAGAGATTTCTAATCTCAGTGATGATTACCTCGTTCAATTAAAAAATTAAAAATGTGTGTCTGTCTACACAGACGTTTCTTCAGTTTGTAATCTGTTAGGGGGATTAAACTGAGGTGATCACAACCAGCACCAGCAGCTTCATCATGTGGGCTCAGAATTATGCCAATTTAATAGTTTGTTGGGGTTTTTTTTAGTTCACATTGAAGTTATATAGAAGAGTAATTTTATGAGGAAAGGTGGTGCCATAGATTTCTAAGTCATATCCTTTTATAAATTCAAGAAGTGCACATTGTTGTGAATGTATTTTTTTCATCATGTTCACGCATTTATTCCCACTCAAGTATATAAAAGGGAACCTGACATGAAAAGTTTTCCACTATTAAGTTTAACTTTCAGCATGAATAAAACGTTTATCATATAATAATCTACTGAGGATCAGACACATTTGTGATACTCGTAGCTTTTTAGACTTACCAGTTAAACCCTTCACGGTTCAAAACGAGCGGAAATTAGGATTAATTATTAGACAAGACAAATCAAAAGTCATTCAAGAGATACTTAATCTGTGCGTCTTTAACTTAGTCCTCCGTTCAAGTCCAGCCAAACAGACTGAATAAATGTCAATAAATCAAACTGGGTTACTAAACTAATCTTTCTGCTAATGTTCAAATTAATCAAAAATCCGGTTTTATTAACTGTGGCCGTAAATTTACGAGTCTGCGGTCAAAGTCTGACATCAACTCTGTCAGGTCAACCAAACACCACAACGTTAGCCAGCTCAGCTAGCTAGCGAGCTAACGTTAACTAGCTAAACAAGTCCTCAGTAAATGACAGACGCGGAGGAGCTAAGCTTTCAAATAACCAATAAAATCACACTTTCATTCTTACCTTTAACCATCTCTTTCTTTCGTGGCATGATGTTAACGTGTTTCTTCGTTCCGGTGTCCGCGGCTCTGTTTGACAACCGTGTTTACAGGCAATTTTTACGGTAACGTGATGATGACCGTCACCTGCTTCCGCGTTTGAACCTCGCGTGGAGCACTCTGCCCCGTTTTTAAGCTGCCAGGCTGTTACCCGCGTCCACCAATCAAATGATACTATTTTTTTTACTTAATTGCGGTTTACGATTATTATTTGATGTTGGTCCTGTCAATCATGATAAAGTAGGCGGGATTGAAATCAAAGGTGCAGCCTGAATGTCAGACTGAGGGCAAGGTTTAAAAAAACAACTATTTGGACTACGTGTTGTTTCTATCCTGATGATTCCTTAATGCTTAATGCTCAAAAATGCCTGAAAATACGCAGTTAAAAGATTATTATGATGTAAATTGCCATACAAAATATGAACCAAATAAAATACATGTATCAGACTTAGACTTGGACTTAGATACACTTCATCAATCTCAAATTGGGAAATTCACTTGTTACAGCAGCAAGTTATTCAGTCCTTGCACAGACAGACTCACATGACATAAATAACATTAGAACAGAAAATATACTAAAATGTAGGCCTACAATAGAAACACAATAGGCCTATAGGAATATACTTAGAATAGCCTATATGGATGAAAGAAAACACATTAACAATATTAATATAAAACAAGAAAAAAAACACTCAAATATAAATGAACTCACTGAATAAAAACAATCAATAACAATGTACCATATACCAAGATCGTATGCAAATTACATTTAACAGTAACAGCAATCCATTTCATTAATTTTTTTTGTATTTTAACTGATGCAAACTCATGTATGGATTGGAAAAACAGGTTTCATTCAAGTTTTAAAAATAGTAAATGACCACACAAAATCTTTTATTCATTCTTTTATTTTCATACCTGCTCTTTTTATTTAAGGGACAAAGTGTTTTGTTGTTGTTTGTTTTGTTTTTTGTTTTTTTTTTCAAAAGAATTTTCCCCGGAAGCAACACCTTCATTCAGCGAACAATTAAGAATGAGATGTATCAGGAGGAAACAGGAGCAGCCTGCAAACTGAAGAAAACTGTTACTGAGTGATGAGTCGAGCACATTTCAACACATCCCTCAAAGGAGCACTCGAAGGCTTTTATTTTTTCCTCTTTTGTTTTAACATTTTCACTGGAGCGTTACTGAACAGGACACACCCACTGGGCTCACTCTGAAGGTCCTTGGTGAGATCAGACAGCCTCTCTACTTTAATGCTGTGGGCTGACCACAGTGTGCACGCGTTCGTCTCTGTCCGCTGCTGCTCGTTCAGAGGATGCTGAGCTGAGTCATCCGTCTACCTGACATGAAGAAACAGGTGACATATGCAGGAAGTCTGATGGTCCACAGGCTCCATCAGGACGAGGCTTCTCCAAGGTAAAGTTCTAATTTAATTCAGTTCGTGGCTACAGCAAAATATTCTGTCCTCATCATATTTTTGACTCATAAGTTTGTTTTAGGAAACTATTTTTCTCTTGCAGGGAAACGTGGATGAATGAGTCACACATGGGTACGTTTACAAACAACAAAAAGTCATCAGTAAAATAAAATTCTGCTGAGTCAAGTTTTTATCAGTGTTTTGTTTTTCCTGTCTGTCTGTGGGTCACATTTCAGATGTGCATGCACTATTTCCCTTTTAAACAAAGAGAACTTGTCTCGCGTGTTTGAACTTGTCTCGCATCTTGTCTGCTTTGAAACTCAAGAGCCAGGTTTTCTATGTAGGACACAGCAGTGTGAGGAGGTCAGTGGAAACGAGAGGAAATCCTACCCCTGAACCTGATCTGGGTCACACCTGAGAGGTTACAGGAAGAAAGCTCTCGCATGTTGTTTTCTGATGAGATGCTCTTTGGTTCCACACTTTAACTGAGGCCACGCACAGGCTTCCAGTTTGGGCTCACGTGCAGCAAATTTGGTGTAATTTCTGGGCCACGATGAGCTCTCCTGCTGGCTTGGAAGAGGAGGATGAGGCGAGGGGTGCTAAGTTTGCAGCGGCCTCACCACTAGATGGCACTAAAGCTTCCACACTTAAACTTTATCAGGGATTATAGATCCAAGTGTCCAAAAAGCAGCTACTGTCTGTCTGTTCTCTCTGGTGGCAGCATCAAGAGACGCTCACATGAACTTCAACAACGGTTTAAAAATCAGCAGACCTGTGAGAAGAGAACCACAACTCCAGCAGGTGACAACTGTACAAATCTCCAAAACCATGACAGCAGCTCCATTTCTGAAGGTAAAACTGTTAACCTATTTTTTCATCGCTGCCCTTTGTTGTGCAGGATCTGCAATTAACTGATGCCTTTAAAGGATCTTAGGCTGTATTCAGACCAAATCAGGTGATCCGACGAAATGCCGCAGGGTTGTCTGGCGGTGGGAGTGTCACTTAATTAAGATAACAGGACACATTGTGTAACTTCAAGTTGTCTACTCTGTTCCTACCCCAATCCAAGCATGGCGATATAACCCCTATTGGCTGCAGTAGCGTGACATTGGCTGCATTTCTCCTGAAGTTGAGCCGGTTTCAACTTTTTTTACACAGCCAGCTGAATTTTTTTCGGGCAGCGTCTGCAGCTCAGACCCCTGCAACCAAAACAGACAGGCTACATTCAAATTAATGAGAACACTGTGTTTTCACCTGATTTGGTCAGAATGCAGCCTAAGACTTCTGAGTCAGACGCAAAAAACAAGTAGTGATTAAAAGTGCTGTAAGTGGTATTTAAATTGTTTTTTTTAGTAAGTGTTAAATAGGTCTGCACTCAGACAGACATCACTTATATTGAGTGTTCTGTCAGTAACATGGCTCCTCCGCTCTGCTGTACACAGAAAAGACATTTTCTTGTATCACGCTCTATCATCGGTGTTGCTGTCAGAATGTGGAGCTATTTGACACTTACTTTAACAAATGTGTAGCTCACTTACGGTACCTTGAAGCAAATTAAAATTAAAGGGATATGCCAAGGTTTCTTTTCTTTTTATTATTTGCCTCTCTCCTGAGTTCCAGATGGCAAGTGCTAGCCTGCCTCTGCCTAAAGTCATCAGGTAAACGTTCCGACAACTCTAAACGTTCCTTTGTGCTTGTTGTGACTTGTTTATTTACCACATTCTGTTATTTTTAGACTCAGATTAGCACTTTATGTATTTCTCCTTCTTCTTCTTCTTCCTCTGCCGTTCTTTTGCCTCTGATATGTATTTGATTCTAAAATTACTTAAGTCCAAATCAACTCTAAAAATAACATAACGTGGTAAATAAACAAGTCACAACAAGCACACAGGACCGTTTAGAGTTGTTGAAAGTTTATCTGATGACTTTAGGTGGAGGCAGGCTAGCACTTCCCATTGACTACCAGTGTTTGAGCTAAGCTAATTAGCCGTGGGTGAGCTCTGCCTGTCTCTTCCTTGTTACTGCACGCACAGTCGAAACAATGGGATCTATCTTCTTGTCTGGAACTTAGAAGGGATGAAAATAACAACAACAAAAAAAAGTTGGCGTATCCTTTAAAGGTAGAAATAAATACATTTCAGTGAAGTGCAGTCATAGAAACAGCACTGGTGTGTTAAAGTCTCAGCGGTGAATCTGTCTGTCTCTCAGCACACAGCACTGACACCAGCTCAGAGGGAATTTCTGTACACCATCGCAGCGTCATACAGCACCACACTCGTCCGCAACCTCATCACTCAGCACTACATGAACGTGCTGCACAGGTGTATACTGACAGGTGAGGAACAAATGTCTGTTAAATTATGGAGGGCCACCCCAGGTTGCTCAGTCGGTAGAGCAGGCGCCCCATTTACACAGGCTGTGTCCTTGTTGCACCGGCCACAGGTTCGATTCCATCCTGTGACCCTTTGCTGTGATTCATTCCCTCTCTCTCCCCTGTTTCCTGTCCATTCTTCAGCTGTCCTGACAGAAAATAAAGGCACAGAAGCTCCCAAAAAT
Organism: Naso vlamingii; assembly: GCA_029822935.1. Lineage (NCBI taxonomy): Eukaryota > Metazoa > Chordata > Actinopteri > Acanthuriformes > Acanthuridae > Naso > Naso vlamingii. The sequence continues at coordinate 3,270,620 of JAPQLA010000007.1, read as the reverse complement.
ATCTATTTAAAAAAAATTTCGGAAAACAACTTATCACTTGAAGAAAACTCCGAAAATGAAACTCTGAAACTTGTTTTATTTCATCATATTGAGAGCAAAGTTTTATGACCACGCTGTTTGGTTCTGTTTGTCGGCTGGAACCCTGAAGGAGACGACCTCGTTCAGACTTCTGTTGCCTTCCCAGAAACTAATGACAATGATAAACATCCATCAGAAATTCCTTCCAGGGAAAAAAACAAAGAGAAGATAAACGCTAGTGCAAAGAATCCTGGGAAAACCTTTCTTCCAAAAATCCTCAACAAACAAGCCAGGTGAGTCAATTTCAACAGATATTTACATACAGGAACGCGGCTGAAAGGAGATAACAAAGAAATCTTTTTAAGTTTGATTATGCATCCTTTTGTAGAAAAAAGCTGATCACTTTAATCACTGTTCTGACATTGTTCATATTTTTGCCGTCTGATGGCTGAAATTAAATTGTCATTAAAACAGCAAATAAACATTTAATAGCACATGTTAAACTCTCACCTCAATGCTGCAGACTTTCCAACACATCAGCATCAAAACAGAGAAAAATAAGGAAATGCACGACATCACGCTAAGAAGTCCAAGAAGTAAGTCAATGAAATGTTCATGACTAGTTTTTCCTTTGTCTCTAATTTTGTAGAACAATGTCTGTAACATCTGTGATCATGTATCTAGAATATATAAACTATTGTTCAGGACATTTCATGCCTCATAATCAGAGACAGGTATTTTACGTGTCTCAAACCTTTCACTATTCATGTTAACTTTGTAAATGCTGTTTGTGCTGCCAAGAGACAAACTGTTGGAGGAGGAAGAGGAGGATGGAGGGGAGGACTCTCTGAGTGAACGTCTGAGCTTGCTCTCTGTGGGAGAATGGGACGACGATGCTTTCTCACATTTATCCTGAAAATAACATTGATTTGATTTTTCTTACCATTTCTTCCTGTTGTTGGACATAAAGAAGCAAAGTGCAGAAAAAAGAGCTAAAACACATCCTGGTTTGTAGCAGCTCCGCCTGTCATTTCAGGCTTTAGTGCCCCCCAGTGGCAGCACAAGAAAACAACAACTTGAACTTCATTTCTAGGACATCAGTGATTTTACTTTTCTGAAAATAACTAGGAATTAAAATTCCTTAGACTGCTAATACTAATAAGACTGTTTCCTATTCTGTATAGTCCATGTGCTTAATTTAACCTTGAATTCAGACAAAAATGAATTTACAAAATGAGGAGTCTTCTTTGTAATATCTCGTGGGTAAATAAAAGTGTTTGCAGCAGTTATGTTCAGGAGTAACTTTCTATTTAAGCTCATTTTAATCACTTTCAGTCACCCCCCAAAAATCTGGTGTGCACACAAAGCAAAACTCTGGAGAAGGTTTGATATTCTGATGGATAACTGCCATCTGTGTAATTTTGACAGAAAATGCACCTTTTAAGTTGTAAAAATTGGGACTTTTGAGATTTATTGTACAATTACCAAAAATGAAAAATGCATTACCACAATTACCACAAAGAACAAAAACAGTTACAAGAAAATATCTGGAATAACTTCTCTGCCACCTCACACACAGTATCATCCATAATGCATGTGCATGCATTCATATTGAGCTACATAAATGTTTTACATCAGATGAAGTATCATTATTTCCAGTTTGATTTAAGACAAAACAACAGCTGAAGTGAAATCAGATCTTTATTGTGGGGAAGAACTGAATGAAAGAAGGCCGACTACATGGAGCTAAAGGCCTGACGGTTGCATTTAGGACATGATGAGGGCGAAAAGAACGAACAAAACAAAACAAAAATGGCACCAAATATTTCTCTTGATAACAAACACGTGACATTATTGCATTCTCTACAGTTACCAGATGACAGCTTGGATACAAGCAAATGCTGATGACATATAAACAATATAATACACAGGTCTTTTAGAGTTAACTCACTGAACAGTTTGTTACAGCATTAAGATGGTGGTGACTGCAGGGGACTGCTGCCTCCTGGTGGAAAGGAATGAAATGACATACTGCGTCGTGTTAACCCCAACTCCTCTCCTCCTCCTTTAAGATTTCTTGTACTCGATTCTCTCCACCTTGACGTCATCGCCGATCAGCTGATACACGTACGTCACCACCGTTGACGCCTGGATGTCCATTAATACAAAAGAGGGGATGATGTTACTGTGAAGAGAGAACATACGTGTTTTCAGTCACGGCTTGTCCTGCACTCTTGCCTGCTGCCTGGTTGTAATTATAGTCAGCCCGCTTCTACTACTACACCTGTACACCTGAACTGTATGTCACGCTGGAGAAGATCATCAGCTGCTTTGAAAATCTTAGTGTCTCTTTTCAGACAGTCCATTTGTTTTGACAGATTTCTTAAAATTCTGACTTGGTCAAAGCTGAGGTCTGCAATGTCTGACAATCAAGCTAGCTGAAGCATGAGACTCTTAAGGAAGCAACTCCACTGCCCCCCTCCCCTCCCTGTTTTTGCTCCGGCTCGAGTTTTAATTTGTTTGTTGTCTCTCTCTCTTTAAGTCCAGTTTGCAGCAAAGATTCCCGATGAGACCAAACGGTTGCAGGGAAAGTTGCAGCGGTGTAAACTGGTCCGTCTCAGCTCAACTCAAGCCGGCTGACGGTGTCGCCTGCAGCTCAGCTTGTCAAGTCGCCAGAAGCTAGCTTGGTGACTCGTAGCGATGTCACCTGTTCCTAAGAGGCACAGCATATAGCAGCCAATAGCAACACATGCTCTAAGTCCCATCACAGTCTGAATAAAGAGAAAAGGAGAGGTGCAGAGGTCTGGAGTTTTTTCAGACCACCTGAATTACAATTCACTGAAAGGTTATTATGGGATTTTTGCCCAAAATAAACTGCCTACCCCAGCTTTAAATGTAATTTTTTAGATAAGGAAAACAAAATATTCATTATCTCCTCTGTGCAAAATGCAAAAACATGATAGGAAGGTGCACTTTGTCTATCTGGATCCAGGCTACATGCATATGTGCAACAAATGTTTTTTTCATTTGAACATCTATGTCAGAATTGGTCCCCTTTTCCAGCCTTTGTGGGTTTCATCAGTTCAAACAACTCCTACCTTTCCAGTGCGCTGTAGGCTCCCGTGGCTGAGCCGGGGTTGATGTAAAACTTGTTTTCATTCTCAAATGCCTCAAACTTGTGTGTGTGCCCAGAAATGAGGATGTCGACATCCAGCTGCCTCTGCAGCAGCCCCAGACTAGCCATGTCACCCCAAGGGATCACCTGGTGGCCGTGGATGAGACCGATCTTAAACTGGCCAACTGTGACAACCTTCTGCTCCGGGTAGTTCAGGTTCTGGGAACATGTGAGAAGGACAAACAGTGCTATTCTCTTAAAAATACACCTGCTAGTTACCTGCCGCTAAAAACTGCAATGTGCACAGGTTTAAACAGGCACAACAAACAGAGAAATCAGCTGTGTTTTTACTGTAGAAGAGGACGTCAGTTGTTCAATGCGGTGGCTTCTAAAAACAGTGAACTCAGCAGGTGAAACTTAAATTGCAAGGAGGGGGCAATTAGTGTTTCATTACACTTCCATTAATCTTCAGTAGCATCACAGGATCCATTTCCTTCTTCCTTGCAATTAATTAAATATTCAGTCGTATGAATTAGGTCTTTTTTTTCCCCCATCTGTTCAAAACCTGTAAAATAAAACTCCTGCTGGACTTTGAAGAACAACGTCATGTCCCCAACATGTTGTTAATTAAATGCTTAACAAGAGGCTGGAGTCTTAATTTTTCACCCACACTGACAGCTAAATCAATTTCATTGAATTAATCAATCCCTTACCCTGAATGAAGAGACTGGATCTGTCTTGTTCTATTTTTATCGGGGGAAGTAAAGTGTAGGGCACTGTGTAGGAGTCCTCTAGATCCTTTTATTGCTTTCCACAAACACACACACAGACAAACACACACAGACCTCGTCAAAGTCTCCTCGGACTATGTGGACGTCTCCAGCAAGGGTCTTCAGGTAGTCATAGCTCTCCTTGGTGCAGAGGTTTCCTGTGCAGAGGATGTGCTGGATCTTCCCCGGAACCAACAGCTTCTTGAACTTGGCTGGCAGGGTGTTGCATCGGTGGGGGATGTGTAAGTCACCTAACACCAGGACCAACTGACAGCATCGCGCGCGCGTGCGCACACACACACACACACACGCACAAACACACACAAACACACACACACACACACACAGACGTTAGTTAATCACCGATGGGTAAGGCTGTTTGATGTAGCACCTGAACTTTGGAAAAAAAAGTGGGTCAAGGTTAGAGCCCTGCAGGCTGCTGTAGGTCAAGATGCAAACAGAACCACTGAGCACCTCAGTTAGTTAATATTAAGTCACGTGTCATGAATCTTGTTTAAAACCAGAAAATAATGTCAAGGTTTATGTTACTTATGTTATTATTGCAAATGAAAAACCAACTCCAGATAAATTCTGTACACTAAATAAAACAGCTTTATTCATAAAGCTTTAACTTGTAAATAAGCAATATTTGTAAGTAACAAGCTTAAGTGTCTGAATTCAAACTGTATCATGTTATTTCTTGCTTTAAAAAAAACAGTACATGGCTGAAAACTATGAATTAAATCAACACAGCTGGAGTTCAGACACTCAGAAAGAGATGAAGGACATAAGAGCAAGATAATCGATGCAAAACCAGAGTCAATAAAAATGAAACATCAACAAACTTGAAGGTTCATAACAAAGAAGAATCCATAAATATGTGTATAATTCCACTGTTCAGCTGAGAGATACTGTAAATGTTTGTCATGGTGCCATGTTACTACTGCAGTGAAAAATAAAGTCACATCAAGGCTCTGTCCTTAACCAAATATCAGTTTAGCTGATGAAACAGTACGTACAACCGTTACTAATGAACAAAAATAAGTTTGTAATTAGAGTGACCGACAGAGAACTTGATCTTGATTGGATTTCCTCATCAAGGAAAGGCTAAAAATCAACCAGCTTGTTAGTTCTGAAGAGGAAAGCCTCAGTTCCTGTCCCTCTTTCTGTTTTTAAAGTACCTGAGTCACTAGAAAGGATTCCCCAAAGAGGGATCACTTTAACTAATGAAACATCGTCAGGATCATGACCATAGAGCTTTACTCAGTCACTGTTAATGTCCACACTAGATATTTTAATCTAATGCAGGAGTTTCAAGTTGCCTGCTCTAATGTTATTCTAGACTTTGTACTAATAAGTAATAAGCACTTTCTTCTTTAGGATGACAGCAGAGAGAAAATGTAATTAAAGCATCATAGCCTGCCGGGCACCAGATCGCTGCACTGCAGATGCTGAGTTAGCAGCAGCTGGCTGCTTTGAAATGCAGAAACATCAGACCTCCACAGCTGTGCAATCCCCCTCCCATGTTAGTGTGGCAGGCAGCAGAGTGAGCAGAAAACAGGGATCCATCACAGAGCGAGGGCACTTACCCGGTGAGCAGCCTCGTTGATTGGAGACAGGTAAGGAGGGGTGGGAGGAGGAGAGTGAGTGAGATACAGAAAAAAGGCAGGATGTGCATGGAGAGGAGGACACAAGGCATAATCACAGACAAAAAAAGACAAAAAGAGTTGGGACAAGAAGGGAAAACTGAAATTAGAAATTAAAAGTGAATGGATTAGGTAGGCAGATATTAATCATTCAAAAACAAAAGAGAAAAATTAAATGACAACGTGGTTAAATTAATTGTTAATGCTTGGTGGTTAGTGATAATGATAAAGCAAATGTTCAGTATTGGCCTTACTGACACTGTGAGTAAATACTTGATGATGTGATGAAGCAAATCACAGAGCTGACTGAAACCCGATTGTAATTAATCAACTCCACAGATTTAAACTGCACCTAAACCTGTTTTTGCAAATATCGTGCGCCAAATTGCAGCACAAGGTTCCGAGTAGGAAAAATAAAGACAGGGAATGAATTAATCATTTAAAAAGTAACGTATAGCTGTAGTACTAATTTTAACTTTTTATTTCGTGACTTATCTAAGGAAAAAATAAAAAGGTAAAAAAGAAGAAAAAAAAGAAGTTACATTTAGGGTAACTACTTACTGCTGCACAGGAGAAATGCCTCATGAGATAACGTAGCTGTTAGCTAACTGTTAGCCTAGCTAGCTAACTGTTTAGCAAATAAAAAGTAAAAAAGGTTGTGACAAACAGATGACAACATGGTTGATGATCAAACAAGACAAACCAAAAGATCACCGTGCAAACGAAAAGAGTGACTTTAAGGGTTCATGCGGTTTGTTGAACTGAATTTTGGGGGAATCAACTGTTCAACTGTCATGTGATCGTTTATCCATTCCGGGATGAAGCTTCACTTAAAACCCTGAAATTGAGACTGTGTGGACGCGCCGAAACCACAGTATTACTCTCTTTGGGTCGACAACTATTCTAAGAGAACTTCCTGCAATCAAAGTGCTCGAACCGCGAGCTGAAATCTTGAAAATTGTGGCTTTTTTCCCTTTCATACTCACCATCTTCTATTTTGCTGTTTCTGCTCGTCAAGTTGAGGAAGCGCCTACGTACGTACAGCGTCAGGCCACCGGCCAATGAGGAGAGAGAGTGTCAGCGTTTGCGTCAAACCAGATATGATACTTCCCTTCGTCCTTCTAAATAAAACAACAAGAAATTAAGATGTCTTTGGTGATTAGAAAATTTCATATTTTAGGAAAGATAGATTATATATCGGACATTGTTTTCTTGTGCGTAAGTCGTTACAAACAGTGCAAAAAAGCTCTCATGCTCCGTGTCATATGAAGGAATTGTCATGCCGAAAGCGGACGTTTAATCTAAAAATGACGCTATCACCGGAAGTTACAAAGTCTGTTGTACGAATTAGCTTGACGTTCGTCAGTAAAAGCGACGTGAGTAGCAGTATTTCGCAGAATATTCGAGAGGTAAGGTGCGAAATTATTTCATCATACGCAACTCGACTAAATCTGACCTAGAATGATAGTTATCATTCTACAGAGGAAATGTAGCTAGCTAGTCAGTGTTACAAAAGACAACCTACTTATATTATTTTCACCCGAACGCGTCGTCAGCGCTTGGCTAGTAACTGCATTAGCTGTGAGATGTCAACTGGGTTGGTGTAGCATCTGGGCTCTGACTATTTCCTGGAGTTCTGCCGTTATTTATAACGGAGAAGACCACGACGAAGCTGAAGTTAACGTTTACACGCAAAATATGTCATATCGAGTAAAAGATAACTACACATTCATTATCAAAAATTTCAGACAAAATGTCTTAATTTTAGGGAATTTGGTCCATGAACACGTGTAATGTTATCTCTAGCCAATTAGCTGGCCGTTAACGTTCCCTGCTCACTGAGTTACATAACGTTAGAGTGCTCTGTTCAGTTTTTACTTTTAGTTAACGTCAGTTAACTGAAGCTTACTTACATTGTACGTGACTGTCGAGCCACCCACCCAACAAACGAGAACGTACGCTGTCACACATCATGATGCTAATGTTAGCGTCCGCGGTTTAACGTTAATGGATAACAATATGTTTGCTCTCCCAAAGGTCCCCAAGCCCCGAGGACGTTCCACATAATCTCCTTCTGTCTCTGAGCCTGGCACCTGCACTGTTTGGACGCTTTAGGGTGTTAAACTGTGCATCTTTAAGAGCCACAAAAATCATTAAGAACCCTGCTGCAATCAATACAACACCAGCATCAGCTATCAACCACCGTTCACTGCGGCTCTTGGACGATCAGCGTTGTGTTTATGTCTTTGTTTTGCGAAAACGGTAAGTTGTAGTATCAGTTTATGTGATAAATGTAATGTGTAAGGAGAAATTTTATGTGGTTTATGTTTTCTCCAAGCCATTGCGGCGATAGTCGGCGTGATTGTGCAATAATACGTGTTTTCTGTGCCTCTGTATCAAAATGGCGTCTCCCAGTCCCCTCACTCGTGTGCAGTGACTGTATGACGCACTCTGCACCAAGTAGCCAGCTAAGCTAGCTAGCCCCTTCAGAAATAGACTCGACCTCTGCCCTTCTGAAACACCCCAGCTCTGGACTCTGCCGAAGCAGTCAAAGTCATTTCATGTCGAATGACAGAGACATGACTGAGGAAATAACCAGCACGACTGCGGAACGTTAGCTGGCATTAAAGCCGTCAGCAGGGGGAGAGTTGTTTGGCAGCTGCAAGGCCTCCTGTTTTTGACCTAATAACAAGAGAAGGCCTTATGTGACTAAAGCCAGAGGCCCTCATGTAAGACAAAAGGCTTTCACAAAACCATTTTTGTACGTACACGGCCACAAAAGCATCCAGTTTAGTGGCTGGGTTTTATTTGTCCTCTGTTGACTAATCTATCATGCTGCTCACTGCTGGATCACATCGGTATTTGCTGGATTTGATTTCGTCAGCACTATAGTCAAATCAGAGGCTTTTTACAGTAATGATCTATCTGGCAATAGAGGAATTTATCCTCAAACTTGTTTACTGGGAGAACTATTTGTATAATAATACTGAAATATACTTTAAACTTGTGTGTGATTTTTTTTTTTTTTTTTTTAAAATTTCTATTGCCTTTGACCTCAGTTTAGCACACTTCTGTCCAAACTCAGCCTGGTCTTGCTAAATAGTGTCTTGAACTTAAGAATCATCACGCGCCACAGGACCCAATTTTATTATGTATTCGTGAGTTGTGGACTATCGAGCACAGAACCACTTGAGATTACGGAGAAAGTTATATAAATCAAGAATGCAGCCAGCAGCTATTCATATATGATCAAATCTATAACTCTGTAAATTGTCAGAAGAAAATATAAATATATCAGAGTGCCAACTTGCATCCTGAAATCTCCTATTTTGCCTGACCAACAGTCTAAAACTTCAAGGATTGAGTTTAATCAGATATAACAAAGACAACAAGCAGATATTTACATTTTAACCCCAATGGAGACCAAATTAGTGTGGTTATTATGCATTTTGCTGAGGAAAAAACAACAAATCAGAGTTATCATCAAAATTCAGTGCATATTTCGGAGAATTCTTGTATCTGCACAAGGTAAAGTGCTGCAGCATAGCTGCAGTGCATTTCATACAATTAAAAGAACTGACAAACTTGTAGTGACGATCTGTATTCAGTCAAGTTGACTGAAACAGACATGAAGTCACAGTGAAATATTTTTCCATTCACATATTGATAGTTTTTGTCCCTCTCCTCTTTCAGAGCTGTTGCGCAGCCGTTGGAACCTGTGTGGTGGAAATCTAGCCTTCAAGCAAGGAGCTTGCGGCCACAGCGGCACAGCGTTTTTCATGTCAGAGACCGAGCACGCTTGCAGTCGTTTATGTCATCCCCTCTTTTCCAGACAGAAGATCCCGAAAAATCCCCAACCAAGATCCTTTTATCTTACTGATAGTGCTAACATCCAGCCAAAATGTCTGTCAACGTCAACCGCAGCGTGTCAGACCAGTTCTATCGCTACAAGATGCCCCGTCTGATTGCCAAGGTAACAACTTGCTGTCACAGGTTTTTAAGTTCTGTACAAGTTTGAGCCATCGCACATGTTTGAAAACATCTTGCAGAGGTGGAGAGAACTCCAGTCTTACATTGCTGATAAATCAAAACTCAATATGGAAGCTTTCCAAAGTAATTGCGCAGTAATAATAGTCTTTTTTAAAGATTTTGTGTTTGGGTTGTGATGACCTGTGTTCTGTGTGTTGTCTGGTTTTACGTCATCCAGGTTGAAGGCAAAGGGAATGGAATCAAGACGGTCATTGTCAACATGGTTGATGTTGCAAAGGCACTAAACAGGCCTCCAACATGTAAGTAACATGCAACATTGTCTTGTTTGTCCTTTTTCCTCCTACTGGCTGGCAGAAATGCCATTTGGACTGAGATCAGCCAAACACCATTATTGTAAAACTTGCAGCTGCTTTTCCACTCCTTTCATGCTGTATTTCAAACTTTGCCCCTTCATCACCTCTGAATTTGTGAAGGGGCTTAAAGTAGAAGTTGCCCAACAAGTTCCCCTTTTTTCATTTATTAGTTTTCCCCCTGATGTCTGATAAATGCTGTTCTTCTCCACAGACCCGACCAAGTTTTTTGGTTGTGAACTCGGTGCTCAGACCCAGTTTGATACCAAAAATGATCGTTACATCGTCAATGGATCCCATGAGGCGAACAAGTTGCAGGACATGCTAGATGGGTTCATCAGAAAATTTGTGCTGTGTCCCGAGTGTGACAACCCTGAAACTGATCTGGTAAATCCGAAGGTGTAAGCTTTAGAGTTACACAAAGTGAGATAAAGTATTGGTGGACAAGTTTCCTACAATAAAAAATATTTTGAATAGTAAAGCAAAACTTTTCTCTTATTAGTTCATTGAACTTGATTAAACAGCTTAATTCATATTCTCTGTCTTTGTTGCAGCATGTCAATCCCAAGAAACAAACCATTGGTAATTCCTGTAAGGCCTGTGGATACCGTGGCATGCTAGACACCAGACACAAACTCTGCACGTTCATCCTCAAAAACCCACCCGGTGAGATTCTTCTGTCTGCAGCTGCAGTAATGTGTCATTATTCCGCCCTTAGTTTGTGATACATGATCATTTGTGGCATGCTTTGAAATCCTGCACGGTGGCAGCAGTATTTGGTTTAGAGTAAAAAATAAAGCTGATGTAAAGAATGGTTGACAGTGCAAGCAAAGTGAATGATCAAACTTTGTGGTTGAAAATAACAGGAATTTACTGTCAAGCAGATATCATAATTAGTACTCTGCTTCTCCATTAACAGAGAGCACTGATACTGGATCAGCATCTGTAAAGAAAGAGAAGGAGAAGAAGAACCGTAAGAAGGACAAGGAGAACGGCTCTGGCAGTGGAGAGGCTGGTAACCATGACAACATCGATGCTCCTGAGGCTGTGGTGGGTTTCTCCCTTCGCCAGGTGTCCTGCTGGGCTTTTTGACCAAACTGGGATGAATCCAGGATCAGGCTACTAAAGTTTTTATAAAGACTACATTTGTGAGAGTCAGTCAGTTATATGAATATGCAGATTTCTCAACAAAAACTGCACGAGCTGATACAAGGTCTCACACAAACTGCATTATTTGCTCACTGCTTTTTTGAGAAAATGTTCCACTGTCAGTGGAGTGTCGGAGTTCAATGTCCGTGGGAGCTGCAAACTGTGTGCTCACTGCTAAAGCAAAGATGGACAGATTAAGAAATGTCGTCATATCGCACAGTGAGCTCTACTTTGTGTCTTACTGAGTCTTTATGAACTTGTGGATATTTTTACAGACAAATATTTGCTTTGCTCATAAAAATTAGTCCATAGTTAAAGCAAGAACTCGCTCATTCATGCTGAGATTTTATCAGAAATGTTTGTTTCAAACACAAACCTCTACAAACTTTTGCAGTCACATGACACAGACTGTTAACTCATGGGTCCAGAGTTCATTTAGAGTTTTCTTTCGCCCAAAATCTTTAAACATCAGCTTCTGTCGACTTCAATGAGAATTCATTTCAGTATGAGTCGTCAGAAGTTGTCTGTGCTTGAAAAAACAGTTAAACTTTTTGCATTGCTTCGAATATTAGCTCTTTGTATTTACTGTGTGGACGAGCCGCCAGTAAAAACTGCAAGCATTTTTCATCAGCGACCTCTGTTCATTTTGACTGTTAGGATGGAGATGACGATGATGAAGACTGGGCAGAGGAGACGACAGAGGAGGCACAGAGGCGGCGAATGGAGGAGATCAGCGACCACGCCAAGAACCTCACACTCAGTGAAGACCTGGAGAAACCGCTGGAGGAGAGGGTCAACCTCTTCTACAACTTTGTGAAAGTAAGACTTTCCTGACGGCTGATTCCTAATTCTACTTTTTTCAGAACAAGTTCGTCCTCTCCATGTTGACCAACGTTGCTGTAATGAGGAGTTTTAGTTGGTGCCAGCATTATAAGTGTTGTCACGCCACTATCTGCTATTAGCTGTCAGGCTAGAGGGGTGGGCCTACATAGTCTACATCAGTGATAAGGAAGGACAGTGCCGTGACAGTGTGGGATTGCAACAAGTTGTTCTCAATATCCATTTCTTAATCAGTTTTTAGTTAGTCTGTAAAGTGAAAAATAATCACAAATTTTATCCTACAAGAGTTTCATGAGTCAAAGAAAAGTGTAAGTGGATGGGAAAAAGTAAATTTATGAGCTGAAATTTAACGAACCAACATGTTTGAGCAGTGACAAACGTGTTCGACTGTTACTGAACAAGTAAAAATGTACTCATAAGTATGAAGAAAAAAAGAAAACTTAAAAAAATATGATATATATATTTGACACAGTTAGTGTGCACTTAAAAATTGTCACAAAGTTTTTAGTGGAGGCTTTGGGGTGACTCGGGCATCATTTGAATCTTTTGTTTCCCCTCCTTAACTTCCAGCAAAAGAAGGAGAGTGGAACCATCGATGCAGCTGATAAGGAGATCTTGGCGGAGGCGGAGCGTCTGGATGTGAAGGCCATGGGCCCCCTCATCCTCAGCGAGCTGCTCTTCAACGAGAACATCCGCGACCAGATCAAGAAGTACAAACGCCACTTCCTGCGAGTGAGTTCAGTGATGCGTGACAAGGCGACAACATCCAGAGCTGTAAAATGAAGTCTACAGAAGTGCCCAAGCCTGCAGTTCCTTGAATGGTCACTAGAGGCTAGCTTTGTGTAGATCATATGTTCCACTCAGGCTGAACTGACACTATTGTACTTTTCATGACGTCAGAGTGAGTGTTGGGTTTTGGTCTCATGACTGTTTTCTGATCTTCAGTTCTGCCACAACAACAAGAAGGCCCAGAAGTATCTGTTGGGAGGTTTTGAGTGCGTCGTGAAGCTGCATCAGGTCCAGCTGCTGGCTCGTGTTCCCATCATCCTCAAAGACCTGTACGATGCCGACCTGCTGGAGGAAGATGTCATATTATCCTGGGCAGAGAAGGTGAGTGTGAGAGAGAGAGCGAGAGGAGGCATTATCCATAAATAGAATTAAATGTTAGATCTACACATCGACCAAAGTAATGAACATCAACATTATTTTGTCTTGAAAATAAAGAAAACCCTCAAAATGAATTTGAAGCAGCCTCAACAAATGAGCCATTTATGAGTTTTAACCGAAGCTTTAAAGAGTGATACTTGTATCAGCTAAGAATGAGTTCAGTGGTTTAGTTTAGCTGTTAAACTGAAATAGAACTGTCATTTGTTTGACTTCTTATGTTACATAAACATGGATCAGTTTTACTCAATTAATAATTAAAATCATATTTTTATCAGCCAGCTTCAGATTGACCATGACACGTTTCTTATGTGATTGGAGAGTTATAGTGCCCTGTGATGATAACCAAGTTGCTTATTGTCTGATAATTTACAATTTCTCATAATAATGAAGGCAACTCATTATGCTTTAATGAACTAATGGTGTGGATTAAATGTGTTGGATTGTCAGTAATCTGCGGTTGAATCCCGAGTTGTATCGTCTTTGTGTTTAATCTGAGCTGTTGTAAACATGACAGACTTCGTTTTTGTCCACAAGGTTTCTAAGAAGTACGTCTCGAAGGAACTTGCCAAAGAGATCCACGCCAAGGCTGCTCCTTTTGTTAAATGGCTGAAGGAGGCAGAGGAGGAGAGCGAGGGCAGCGAAGAAGAGGAGGAGGAGGAAGATGAGAACGTAGAGGTAAAGCACAGCCGAAGAGCAGTATATTTCACAATTTTATGTTTATCTGAAGCTGCCCCCTGGCTGAGTTTGTCCTGAAGTCTAAATGAATTACGTGTAGAAAATATTAAACAGTCAAAGTTCAGTCACCTGGATAAAGATTTAAATCAGACAGATTATTAGTCAAAGCAGAGTGTTGAAGGGATTTTTTATTTATTCATCTATTTTTTTTCAAGCTAGGGCTGGACAAATTTTTTAAGGAACTTTATATCTGAAAGGTCAAAGGTCAGCTTTACTGTGACATCATAATGTTCTGCAAAACACTTTCCTGTTTCTTGTCCAATAACATAACAGTTCCAGAAGGGATTGTGACCAACTTGTCTTTCCGTGTTCTTTAAATATTTGGTGCCACTGCCGAAAAACAGAAATGATACAAGTGCTGGTTCTGAAAATTTGAGATCCTCAGACTTGTTCTGTTCACCAGCATCAGAGGCTCTTTGTCGCTGTTTTCTCTCAAACGTTTGACTCGTGTGAAGTTTTTCGTTTTTCCTCAGCTGCTGTCTCTTCTGTCCTCAGGTGGTGTACTCGTCCTCCGCCCGCCAGCTCACAGTGGAAACTGTGAAACCAGACGCGCCCGAAAAAGAAGAGGACGACATTGACATCGATGCAATCTGAGAGACTCGGATGATGATGAGGATGCTTTTGTTGTGTTGTGGCTTTGACTCACGATGCCCTGTGCGACCTAAACAGCTGCCCCCCCCCCTTTACTCACCCTCCTTCTCCCCCGACCCACAACCCCCCTCTGCTTTGTGGCATGACTTAACATAGCGCTTTACTTGCTGCACATTAACTCTGTAATTTTGAGATGTAATCAGTTGATGAAATGAAGTTGCTTTGGGGATTTTAATCATGGGTGTTTGGGGATCATTTTGACTGCACATGTTTTTGGTCCCTTGTATTTTTCCAGTCAATAAAGAATGAATGTTTTGCTATCCACCACACTCGATTGTTTGTGTGTCATCACTGTTATTTCTCTTTTAAACGGATGACTTTGTTTTTGTAGAGACAAGAAGGTTTTACTGTTTAAACTTGATGGACACGCCTCAGGTGGAAGCTGCAGTTTGTTCTTGACACTTTGTATCTATAGTTCAAATATTACACAGCATCGAGTTAACCTGAGCTGCTCCAAATCTGAAAATGATCATAAATGAATCAAAAGTGTTGAAAGGAAAAGCAGCAAATTTGTAAATCTGTAGCCATAAAAAAAATTACATTAAAAAGGAAAACAATCATAATAATACCAGTTAATAATCGAATCATTATATCTGTATTTGTATGAATAATTAATTTTATGTATAACAAAACAGTATTCTGTAAGTTCTTATGTTTTGTGTGCAATAATCTGAGGTCATAAAGAAACAAATTGTACAAATCTCCCTCTGACAGCAACTGATGGAAGCATCAGCAAGAAAATACACAAGTACAAATACCTAAAATGTGTACTCAAGTAGCCTGTAATACTTTTGTTCCACCACTGTGATTTAATTATTGTTGTCCAAAACTACAAATGTCACAACAAACAAAGTTTTGATGGATGCAGAATTAAACAGAAAGAATGAGAGTGTGTGTTTGTTTCCTTTGTGACCGTAAAAGAAGAATCCGAGTTTTTCCTTTGAAGCCGACTTGATTCCCACAGAGACGTTTCCCCCCGAGTGATGACAGCCCTCTCTGTACTTTGTGGTCCAATGAGACTGAGGTCAGCCGGTTTCCTCACTTCCTCCACCCGTTCAGCTGCACACACTGATGCTGCATTCAGGCGCTGTAGGACATATAAAGGCTAACCCTCAAACACAACAAAACTATGCAGTCTGGCAGCAGGTACCGTCTATATTTGAGGCTGTAGTTGTGCGTGAACTTGCCTGATAACGATTTAACTTACTGCGCCATAATGTAATATAACTGTGGTGAAATTTTGAGGAAATCCATTAAACTTCACAAAATAAAATTCAAAGAATAGCCTAAAATTCCACACAAAGAGACTTGAGCAGGGTATTATCTATGATTTTAGAGACCAGAATTTTAGATAATTTCTCCCACACGAAACATTTTTCCTCCAGCCTTTAAAAACATCTATCAATATTAAAATGTTTGTTATTAAAAAACAACTTACTGGAGGATTTGTTCTTCACAGTAAGATTTAGCCGAAGAGATATAGTACTTCTCATATAATCAATTACATATTTTATCACACCGTTTATTAAAGTGTGAATATTTTTCATTCTTATCATATATAGTTATAAAGATGCTGTTCTTGTTTTCTGTTATGTCTGTTTCTGTCTCCAGCAGAACTGTGTATAACCTTGAAAGCAACATTTGAAATTTTAAACATAATTGGCAAAAAGCGGATTCTATTGATGCTGGTTCGCAACAAATCTCATCAAATGTGTGAAATCGTAAAATATGAACTCTTATTCTTGACTTTTTCTGATTTTAAGCTATCTCAATCTGCATACATTTCACAAGGACCATATTCTCCCATCTTGTATAATTGATTGGGACATTATAGCAGCAGCAGAGCTGAAAATGTAGTTATTAAAGATAATTTATGAATAATAGGCTAATATCTAATTTGGAAACAACAGATTACTTCACTGACTTGTTTAGTTACCACAAAAATCTGTCGGTTAAGAGAAACACAGATATAAAATCTGATCCATAACACCTTCTGTGACATGTGATGTAGGAATTGATCAATTCAAGATCAAAATGGGCATTTCTCGCGATTTTTTGACAATTACCTATGAGAAATGGTAAGTGAAACTTAAGTTTTTATTGTATTTGACTTGTAGAAAAAAAAAATATAAGGAAATAACCAAAAGAATAACATTGGTGGAAAGTAACTAAGTAGGCTACATTTACTTAAGTAAACTACTATTAGCTCTAGTTTGGCTTTCTTATACTTTATGTTTGACACTTACAGTGATTAAATAAGTTTTACGTAAAAAAATAAATAAATAATAAAAAAAAAACCACCAACCATTCAATATGATTGCACTATTCGATGGAGTACAGTACTTACCCAGCAATATGTGAAATACCACATCAAAGCAGACAAATGTAGAGTAAAAAAGTAAAGTATTTACCTCTGGGATGAAAGTGGAGTGAAGCATAATGCTACACATAATTCAGATACTCAAGTAAAGTACAAGTACCTCAAATTTTTACAGTACTCCAGTAAATATAGTAGTTACCGCGCACAACGGCTCAATAGAGCCTCTCTGCGTAATAAATAGACTACTTTTCCGTTTGATAGTCTACTTTAATTAGGCCGACGATATCTAGATAATATTTCTATGGTTTCACTGAAACAACACTGATATTACGTATTTTTACACTTGCGAATTTGTACTTTTTCTGAGTAATGAATGTTTTTTCTCCACTAGAATGTGATTTTTTTAGTTTATTCATTTATTTATTTATTTTTTGTGGCTAAGAAAACCGTCGATTGTTGGACTGCTCATGATAAAACTCTGACGTCGGAGCCTGGGAGTGGTCCGTGAATGCAGCCTAATCCAGCCCAGCCGCTGAGTAGCCATTTTGGTCCCACCTAAAACAGACAGACCAGCTTCACTTTGGGACGTCGGAGATGGAAGAAACCGAGTCGACGGCGAGTATATCAGCCACCGAAACCTTTTGAATCCCTTCAAGAAATATCAACTGACACTCGACGCCATGGCTTGTTTGTAGGCGGAGTTGTTTTCGTGGAAATAAAAAGCCTGGGGCGATTTTTGGAAGTGGCGACCGACAGCGCCTTAACGTTGACGTTAGTTTAGTTAGCTTCACTGACTCAAACCCGAGCGGACAGACGGACAGTGATTTCGTTTGCCTGTCGAGTTTGAACACAGGCCATGAACGGTATGTACGCGCCATGTAGATATTGAACCCTACATTATTATGCTGTTTAGTGAGGATTTTTTCAGTCCCTAACAGTTCAGGTTCTTGACTCTAACACGTCCGGTCTGGTTTTAAAATTGTCACGATCCATGCTGAGACTGTTTCCCCCGGAGAGAGCTGCAAAGCAAAGCAATAATTTCATTTCTCGGTTGTTGGACTGAAGAAGGTGTCGGTTGATTTTGGACATCAGACGGCGACTGGTGAAAGAAGGACGAATCAAAGATGTCAAACAAAACACCTTTGCCCACGGTCAACGAGAGGGTGGCGGAAAGTGTAAGTATAAATGGTTGTTTGTTGGGTTGTTGAGCGCTAGCTGACTTGGTTACACTTTGGTTCAGTCCAGTAAAATATCGCTGAAATGCCCCCTGAAGGAAGTGGATGTTGTACTAAAACTGTGGCCAAATAATAGCGGTTTATGCATTATTGGATTTGATGATAGCTAATTGTTTCTCACGAGGGGTTACACTTTGATAAGTGGTAAACAAGCATATCCTTTAGGTCAAACACGCCCTTTAATTTTATCCAACGTCTGCCTTTGATTTATTTACGTGGAAATTATTTTTCTTATCGGAGAGAAATGAGTCTTGGTGTGCTGTATGTAATTAGGATGTAGTCGGGATATTTAGGCCCAACCACGAACAAAACTACAGTACTTTGACTGCTGGTTCTGGCAGGCAACAGTAGTTTCAATTCAGGCTCACTATTGGCTGTCTTAGCTGTCACTCAAAGGTTATAACCGTTCAGCTTCCAAATATGGGCTTTATTAGTCCCGCCTTCTCGAGACCAGCAGACTATCCGATCTGTAGAAAGCTGTCAAGGTAGCTACAACGTAAGAATTACTGTTTCCGGTGTGAATTTTCAAAATTAAGCTGACCTGAGATACAGGAAAAGCTGTTTTAATCATTGAACAGGGTGTTCATTGAAATTGCGTGCTAGCTTTTTACCGTACAGAAGTACAAATTGTATTAAAAAATAATTTTAAAAACCAAAACGCTATTAGCAGTAACATAGAAACACAGGATATTTAAAAGTCCTTTCATTTGAAGTAGTTGGAACAAGAAAATAATAGTTTTTTGAACAGACTGTTTCTGCTGTATCACTGTATCATTGATGAAACATCACAAAATCTCCCATTCCACTTTCAGCTTCCCAAAGCCATGTGTTTCAATACGCTGTCTGTTTTTGCTGTAACTGAAAACAGTAAATGAGCAAATTGTCACATTTGAGTAACAGCCAACAGCCAAAATGGCCAACATCAAAGGCATGTTTGGTGTTATATTTCTAAAAATGATTGTGCACTGAAGTTGAGATTTTTTTGCTGACCGTTTGAATCAATCGCAGGGATGCACAGCAACAACAAAATAACAAAAAACTGTAACAGTAAGAAATGTAAGTAGTAATAGTGATGGTTTGAGGTAAACGTTAATAATTATAGTAAAATAATAATAATACCAACAAAGAAAACAATAATAAAAATAAGAATAATAACAATTGACCTAATTTCCTGACCTAAAACATGTAATTCCTTTGTACATACTCCTCATGCTGTGGTCTCATATATCATCTCTGTGATCACGGTTTGTGTTGCCGTGGAATTCAGTGGGTCGTATAAAATCTGCCCCATGCATCTCCTATATTATTGTGCTTTTGTCATACTTACCTGTATTCTTCTCATATGCTGTCTGTTCTTGAGTGCGACCTGGTAATGTCCACATATGGTAACATCAGAATCACACGACACATTATGGTAGCAGCCAGCAGAGTCAGCTGGAGATAAGACAAACCTGAACAAACAGCTCAGAGGCTGATAAGATGTGTTGAAACTTTATTGATCCCTGCAGGAGAAATTAGGCCATTTCTGAAGCTGTGTTTGGAAAGATTTAGTGGTTTGAAAACAGTGAAAGCAAACAGGAAAATTGAGGAAAAAGTAATTCATCAATGGATCAGAAAGTAATTAACTGGCAACATAATGCATCAGCAATTAATGATCTAAGTCATTTTTTAAGCAAACATGCCAAACATTTATTGGTTTAGGTTGTCAAATGTGAGAATTAGCATTTTTTTTAACTCATATTTTTAGGAACATTTAATTCACAAAAAAGTGAATTTGAAATGTTTTGTTTTTGGACTTTTGGTTGGACTAAACTAGACATTTGTTGATGTCACCTTGTGGTGAAGCGTTTTATTATGGTCGTTGTTAGTGTTGTCTGATATCTACATAGTAATGAAACAATTTTGTAAATGATGACTTGACTTTTCTGGCTACTCTACGGGAAAAAACTGGTTATTCAGACACAGAGCGAGGAGGCGACCGCAGCTTCCCCAGCGCTGAGAAAGCGGCGGGCTGAATGCTTTTAATGTGAAAGGGAAGTGAAGTCTGGGTTGTGGTTGTCTGTCTGCGACAGACTTGATGTGAGAACAGTGTGCACCCCCCACCCCTCCACCCCTGTGGTTATTTGGGCTGTGAGCTGGGAAAATTTGGTGTTGTGGGAATCTGTATAGGCATCATCGTCACCATCATCAGCAGGGCAGCAAGCGTGTTCCTGCTCAAACATGACGGGCACTCAGGCGGCCAGAAGACACCACAGCCTTGTGAGTAACCACGAAAAGGAAAGGATCAATTTCAACAGGCGGATTCTTCTCTGACTTACAGGACGTTGTGAGCTGGAAAAAATAGTTTTTCATAGAAATCCTTTGCCTGTTATGATTAGCGGATTATTTTTTTGGAAGGAAAGAAACAGTTTAATGTTTCCACAGGCGTGTTTTTTGTTGTTGTGCGTCTGTGGTATTCAGCGGTGACCTTATCCCAGTTGATGGTATTTTTATCTCTGCTGCTATCATTGCAGAAGTCCCTAAAATATTCCTTTAGTGCCTTAAAGTGTGTGTGCTGCTTAGAGGACAGTTCAAAGGGACCTTATTGTGTTTTATTGCATTTTAAATCTCCTGTGGTTAAAATAGTTAATGTGGAGATTTTTAATGTCTGTGGGGTTAGTTAAGTTTATTGTGACCTTGTCTCACCTAACTGTAACTTCATATTGACTTTGTATGAGTCGGTTTAATCTGTAATATTTGCACGATATCAGAGAAAATTAGCAAAATGATAACTTTAACTCTCATTACTTGGATTGGTGCACAATAGAATAAGAAACTATAAAGTTTGCATGAAAGTTTAAGCTGAATTTGTTCATTTTCCCACTCGTCTCATTGTCCTCTTCATTATCCACTGGGTGAATGGGGTCAGTTGGGTTTGTGGATGGGAGGGGAGGGGATGTGTCGCGCCGGGTGGGGCAGAGGGCATGGCCACTGCTAATGAGGCATCGGTCAGACAGTCGATACTGAGGCCGCACCGAGTATCTATCTGATTTTGTAGTTGTTGGGACACAGTGGGGTGCTTTTGAACACAGCACCCAAAAAATCAATCCCTCTGTTGGTGGTGCTGTCAGAGCTGTGCACAACAAATCACAGCACCAGACTTTTTCCTGCGCTGAGCAGTTAGTCCTTGATGGCACGTTGAAGATGCTTTGGATGTTCTGAATGTTTGGTAAAGAAAGTTAGAAAGTATCCAGAGGAGTTTATGATACCCTCTTTTCCTCTGCTTTGTGTCTTTTTACAGCGTCAGACAAAACAGTTTGTTTCCGAAGGTACCTTTAGCTCAGTTAAAATCCCCCTCAAACTCTGTGAGGGTTTATGAAAAATAGAAACGGTTCCTACATGTTTAACGACAAATTCCAACTTATGCTGAAAGGAGTGGACCAACCCAATGTTGCTACATGTGTCAACATTGGCCTCTGAGGTCACATGAACCCCACCCATTTTTCCCAAATTAGCTTTATCTCTGAGATGTGGTGTTTGTTACATTTTGTCCATATTCAATAAACGTTACAGGAAGTAGCTGAAAATGTGTGACAGCGTGAGTTCAAAAGAACGTCTGTGTCAAAATCCTTCTTCACGC
>JAPQLA010000007.1:3210651-3223151 GCA_029822935.1 Naso vlamingii | reverse complement strand
ATATGTTATTTGTATATTTATATAAGGTCCTAAATGATATATCGCTTTGCTGATATAAAAATGGTTTTTTTATGGTTGGAAAAAATGCTTGAACTAGTGATTTCAAATTGTGTAATTATGAAATTTGTCCCGTAGAGGGCTGCCTGTTGTTGAATAACTAAAAAGTGAAGCGTTATTAGTGCTGATGTTTGGAATAAAGTCTGTTCAAATGTCAGATATTCTCTCTTCATTACACATCTTTGTCACAAGAATTTGAAAACCACATTCAGTCGATGTTTTTAAATATAATATATTGGAAAAAAATTTTTTTGAACATGCAATAAAACCAAAGCAAAAACCAAGTAATCTTGTTTTGGTGAAAAAAACCAACCAAACAAAAAGCCCTTAGAATTTTCTTCCATGATGATAAACAGGTCAGTATGAAACAAAATGCATTTAATTAGTTTAATTAGTCGTTAATGGTGATATGTGTGTGAGCGGACGTCAGTATTTATCAGTTTAACTTTGAACTTTGGTCACAGATTGATGTCGTCTCTTGACTGTTTCGGCACTTCATGTCCAGGTTTTCCTCCATGTTTTAATTTTCATTTCCAGCTGCAGCAAACGTTACATTTAAGAAGCTTTTTGTTTGCGTTATGCAACTAAAATTACTGCACACATTTGGCAGTTCAAATGTTAATCAGTAATGTCATGAAGAGTTTAAGTGTCTCCACCTTTGAGGCTAATTACCATCTGACTCAGTTTGATAGAAAGGTCACAGTGAGCAGACGTCAGTGATCGCTCTGACGACCCGAAGACATCACAGCTCATTTCAAAACATCACATTTGCCGCTAACGAGGCTTCACTCTGCCCTTTTCTGATCATCTCTTCATCCTCACAACCATCGTTAGATGTACATTTATGTCAAAATCAGCATGTAAATGCACGAGTAGGCAGCCGTCTAAACTGCTCACATGTTCTGCAGCACACCACCCGTCATCGTGTAAATGGACCTCCTCCATTTTGCAGCCGTGACGTGCTTTTATTTCTCAGAGTATAAATATTGAGCTGCTTTATTTTTATCCCGTCGTCAGTGGGAGTCGCTCAGCCCGTGTATCTCGCTGCTCGTCTAAACTGTTTCCTCTGTAGAGCTTCATGAATGATGCATGAGGAGGGAGATGTGAGCGCACTATCCTCTGCCTGCTGCATGTGTGCAGTGGACACATTGATGATGTGACGAGGGCAGACGGCGACGTGTCACAGGTGTGAATGCAGAGATGTGTGCGACGTTTTAACCACCTAATGAACCTTCCCTGTGTGTTTCTCTTGGCTGTCTGTGCCATGGACATATTAACAGAATCCCTCAGGCTTGCACCACTTTGTTCATGTGACGTCAGCAGTGTCACCCACTAGTTCATTTATTTATTTATTTTCCGTTGTTGACGGTCAGCCACAGTGCAGTGAGAGCTCTTTCCCTCACGCAGCTGAATGTCTCTCAGGATGGAGCTTCATTCTTTCTCTGCTCTTCTTGCTTGAGCTCCTCGTTTGTGTTTCACCTGCAGCTCCAAGTGAGCACCAAACAGATGTTTGAGTTAAAATCTTTTATTTCAACTCTTTGATTCTCAAAGGAAACATTCAAAGTTTTATTAGATCAAACTTCAACTATTAAGATGCTGTTGTGGTGGATGCTTTGAAAACTTACACAATATTATCACAATATGTAACATTTCAACATTAAAACGTCTAAAATATTTTCCTCAGATTTGTTCTTACATTATTTCTAATGTTCAAACTCAGAGAAATCTGTCTTTTTCTTCAGGTTAACATTTCATTTAGTGTCCTGTCTCTAACTTTGGGGTTAACACAGAGTAAAGCATTCACAGGTCACAGAGTTAGGAAGGAAGTTGGCAAACATCACTAAACGTATCCTGAATCAAATTTAAACACATCATCTTGTCTGCGAGTCACTCACACAGATTTGCATCTGTTTGATAATAAAATATACAAATCCCATAATCCCACACTGTTTCACAACAATGTCAAACTGCATCTCATGTTTTCATGGTTTTGATAGAGAGCCCTCTAGTGGAATAAATACATATTGTGCATTTAATTCAACTTAAACCCACTGTTATACAAATTAGGTCTGATTTATCTTAAAATATCCAAAGTATTTTCATCCATAACTTGTCAGATTCAACGATAAACTTGCAAATCTTAAGTGTGAATTCAACAAACTGCAGTGATAATATTCAAAGATGACCTTTACAGAAAAAACTCTATGAATGTCGTTCGTTTTAAGACTAAAAGATGAGCTCACACAGTGGATCGAACCTCAGTAGATTGTATCAAAGTATCACGACCTCTGACCGTTATTTGTCTTTTGTCAGGCTGAGAATCTGCTCCTCGATGCGGACATGAACATCAAGATCGCGGATTTCGGCTTCAGCAACGAGTTCACTCTGGGCAACAAGCTGGACACGTTCTGTGGTTCTCCGCCGTACGCGGCGCCGGAGCTTTTTCAGGGGAAGAAGTACGACGGGCCGGAGGTGGACGTCTGGAGTCTGGGGGTCATTCTGTACACGCTGGTTAGTGGCTCATTGCCCTTCGATGGACAGAACCTCAAGGTAAGAATTGTGTGGATGCAAATGTGGCACATTGTGTGTTGAAGTGTTTTGCTTATTTTCTTTTCTGGTTGTTGTTTCTGCAGGAGCTGCGGGAGCGTGTGCTCAGAGGAAAATACCGCATCCCGTTCTACATGTCCACAGACTGCGAGAACCTCCTCAAACGCTTCCTGGTGCTCAACCCGGCCAAGCGGGGTACTCTCGAGGTGAGGGAGGACGCAGAAAATGTAAATATACCTCTCAGTTCTTAACACACTCCCTCCGGCACGTCTGCAGCATTGGAGAATGTAACCTATCCTTCACGTCTCCAACAACCTGCATCCCCCCGCATCATTTTCTCCGAAACCCACGGCGTCCTGTGTTCTGTGTGCACCCGGCCCACTCTCCTCCCCCTCTATGATGTTGTAACTATGAATAATGCATCGCCATTCTTGTGTTTGTACCAAAATTGTCTTTGTGTTCATTTCTGTGCCTTCATGTGTGAGTTGAGGCGACCCTACAGTGTTCAGAGCAGCACGCAAAAGCAGCTGGGTCGAGTCAAGTCAGTACTGATAAACAGAAGCGGTTTTAGGGAAAAATACCTGAAACATTTCTTATTAAAACTACAAATATGAAGAACACCAAAAAACACTTTAAAGACAGATTAATTGAACAAAATAACTTAACAAAAATTTACTATGTAGGCTTTTATAATAAGCCTAATGATAAGTAAGCTTATGAACAAAGTGCCAAGAAAGCCTCTCAAACATTGAATGTAAATCCAATACAACACTAGGGCTGCAACTAACGATTATTTTCTTTATTGATTAATCTGCAGATTTTCATGATTAATTGATTAATTGTGTATTCCATGAAATGTCCAAAAAAAGTGAAAAATGCTCATCTCAATTTCTCTGGTCCCAGTGTGACGCCTTTTGATTGTTTCTTTTGTCCAAACAACAACTTAAAACACGAAAACTCCTCATTTATTACTTTAAATGACAGAAAGCAGCAAATTCTCACATTTAAGAGGCGAAACCAGCCATTTTTAAAACTTTTTTATTTAAAAAAAAAAAAAAAAAGACTAAAATTATTAATCAGAATTAATCAATTATCCAAATAGTTGGTGATCAATTTTCTCATGATTGATTAATTGATTATTCAGTTAATTGCAGCTATTAAAGTTCTCAGTCGCTACAACGGATTTCCATCAATTGGAAAAATCAGAGTGGAAAAAAATAAAACCAGTTCCACGTGTCTTTTGTTGTGTTAGGCTATCCAGTCTAACATGTTCAAGCATTAAAGCATTAAACTGAAGATGCTTTCGACCAATAACGCTAGCCAAAGCTGTGGTATTAGCCAATCAGAGGCAGAGTGGGGGGGACTGTGAAGCTTGTCCAAGTTTTGCAAGAACATCAAAAACTGGGAAACGGTAACAGGAGTGGAAGTAATGATGCTCTAACGTTATATGTGGATTTAAAATGGATAGCTGATGGATAATGTTATCTGAGAGCAGCTGGTCGGGTCAGTATCTCTATTTGCTGCTTATTAACGTTACTGTTAATGTCCTGTCGAGGGTTAATGTTAATCACTGTTACCTGAACAGCTGCAGTCGTCCTTTGTTTGTTCCCTCAGCTTCGGTAACATTGTTGAGATGCTTGTACGTAATGTTACGTCACATGTATGAATCTCCTCGTTGTAATTGGTCATTAATCTTTTGTTTAAAACACGAAGAAGAGCAGCACGGTACGTTTAGCGAGCTCTCTTTAAGTTAACAGCTAACTCAGTATGTCAGCATGGACGTGCTGTCGCTGAAGGAAGGCGCCGACAGAGACGGGTGTCAGGTGAAGCCCTGCTTGAGTCATTTGGTTCCACTGCCAAAAAGCACAGGAAGTAAAAAGCACCATAGAAACATTTGCACTAAAATTTCTCTTTTTTTTTTTGCTTAGTTTTCTTTTTCTTTTAAATGATAACAAGCTCACTAAAGATAACAGCCCTGTTTTTGTTGGGTGTAGTGGTTTGATAAATAAAAACATGAACTGAAAAGTTATGTAGATGTTTGATTATTTGTATGACTACAAAACAAACAGAGTCGAGCTTTGCAAAAGTATCAGTTTTATAGAATAGATTGAAAACATTGAAATTACATAAAGGTAAACTCACAATAGAAAAACTGTTCAAAATCACGTTCTTCCTTCAGATTGCTGTTGGTCTTGAGTATTTAACTAGTGCAGGTTAAAGCCTAAACACACTGCGCTCCTTTTCACAAGAAAACCTTTGGGAATCAACTGCGCCGCAGAAAAAAATGGGGCTGCTCTGAAAGTGTGGCGTGCACGTGTGGCCGGGGAATATGATTTGGCTTGGGGGAAAAAATTCAGTCAAAAGATTTTTTATTTTTTTATTTTTTTTATTTTTTTGCTTTAACCCCTGTAATCATTACAGCTGTACACAACACAGCTCCTGAATGCACCATTTTGTGCAACACATACTAAGAACGTGGTCCAGCAAACAAACCTTTTCTGAAGACGAAAATGTGAACTGGATAAAAGTGAAATTTATATTTTGTCCTTTTTTGGACAAATTTGACATCAACCTGCAGATTAAAAAGTGAAAGTAAAAGATATGAGGTTGTGATGTCCTTAAAATCTGGATTTCTGGCAGTTACTTCAGACTGGAGAACGGTCGCTGGACATTCAGTGATTCATGTGTCATGATTTACATGTGTTACAGTGTTCATTTTGAAGTGAAAAATAAGTTTTGTTACATCAGTAATTTAGCGACAGCGGTTCTAGAAGATTATATTTGTGACTGACACAATCGGATCTACAATAGGGTCAGACTGATTTTTGGGGCTGATACCAATATTGGCTGATATACAATATATCGGCCAATATATTATTATATTGGAGGACATAAACGCCCATGCGATATATTGGAGATAGGCCAATATTAGTAAACTGGCAGTGATCTCCAGCGTTCATTAGCAGCAGAGACCAACTCAAGCCGTCGTGTCTGCTGTCCTGACAGCCACAGTAACAAGTGTTGGTAGAAAACAGTTTTACTGTGACACCGACATGTTTCTTTTTGAGAAGGTTTGACCTCTTCAAGTCTGTGACATGTGTTCAGCATTTAAACTGCACATGATTACTTGATTTTTCCACAATTTATGATCAGATAGCGGAAATATTTAGACATTTCTCTTGACTTGGAGCGTCTGCTGAGATTAAAATAGTAGTGTTTGATGTTGGAGGCAGAAAGGACAGAGAGAGAAGTTTTCCACAGATCAATCAGTAGCTGATCATGTTGTCAGAAAAGTTTTAATGATGGTGTGTTGAGCTGTAATCAGCAGCCGTAACCTGACACCCAGCAGTCTGTCACTCACATATAAAACACTTAATTTTTTTGAAGAGTATTTCTGGCTCTTAAAGTCTACACTGGATCAGCTTTAAAGGCAGTCTTGATTTGTTTGGTTTTTTTAAATGGGTCATTTAACGAAAGAAAAAAGCTTCCCAACCTTCATTTGATTTTGTAGAGAGGGAAACTGTTTCACTGCATGTAGTTTTTTGTCGAGCTGATTGTAAGTGAACTGAAGTAAATGTTGGAGGGTCACACGTGTCGGCCTCAGATGCCACATGATCGCCCTGGATTGTGGTTACATCAGATCAGTGATGAGTGATAATTAGTTTGGCTCTGTCCTTGATAAAACCCACGGAGCGATCAATCAGCTGCAAATTAAAAATAAGGGCGCAGAGGAATGAGATGCAGCGCTGCGCTGTGTGGACGTCATGTGATAATCTTTGTGCCACACGCGATATACGAGTTATCACCTCTGCCCTCTCTTTAAGTGCAGCACTTTAAAATTTTATACCTAAACTATACCTGACCTCAGTAGAGCCGTCGTCCCATGTTCAGAGGCTGTGTCCTCGCTGCAGCGTCCCCGTATATTTGGGCCTGACAGATATGGGATTTGGGGGCCAATGACGATACAGATATTAGGAAGCAAAAAAACTCAGATATCTAAAATATCAGCAGGTATGATACATATGATAGATATGGTATAAATGATCAAATCCTTGTGACAAAGATCTGTAATGGAGGCAGGATGTCTGACATTTGAACAAAGTTTATTCCAAACATCAGTGCACTGATCAGCAAACACTTAGCTGATCAGTTATTAACAGTACGCTCTGCTAGACAAACTACGCAATTACACCATTTAAATCAGTAGTCCGAGCATTTTTTCCAGCTTTAAAAACAGTTTTAATATCGGCTGTATCACAGAACCTGAATGCTGATGCTGATATATGTACTGTAGACCAATATGGGCCGATTATATGAACAAACCGATGAATCAGTCGGGCTCTGCCACATATCATTCTCTGTCTGTCTGTCTCTCTCCCATTTCCTGTCAGTTGTCCTATCAATAAAGGCACAAAAAGCTTGAGAAAATATCCCAGGAAATAAAGTTGTTTGTACAGGGAAGAAGTTGTTTGTTAAGATTTCATGGTAAAAGTTCAGATTCTGTGCACGAACCCACCATAGTTTCATTTATTCAGTTTATATCAAAGCTGCAGCAGATAAAAAAAACCTGTGATTTATAAGCTTGGGCATCCTGTGTTTTTTCTCAGAAAATGTAGATTGTGTACAAGCTTGAGTATCACCAAAATTTAATATTATGTTTTTGTCCTGCCCAAATACACTGATAGATGATGTTATTGTCTATTATCAATGGGGGTCTCACCATTTTCTCCTGCTTTAAACCCAAATATCACAGAATCAGTGAGCTGGCGTTCTGTCTGTTGAAGCGCTGCATGCTTGCTGATATCGTGCCAGTTAGCCTGTGATAACCTCTTCACCTCATCAAATAGCAACATGCATTGCCTCCACCGCCACAACAGCTCCACATACATTTTCTTTTCAAAATAAGAGCTCGAAAATGCCGTGACAGCTGTTCAATATTGTGAAAAATTTCACAAATGAAGGAACATTGAGATGTTTGATAATATCTAATATCTGTTCAAGCCAAAAGTGTAGAAGACCAGCAAGCCTTCCTGCCCTCCTAAATCACAGTATGAGGTATAAAATAAAATCACAACACAATGTGATAATACAAAATACATAAATCAAGTGTCAGAGATGGTGATAAGACATGAAATCTGATGCTGAACTGTGGATTAAAACCTCTGTAACTCTTCGTATAAACTCGCCTTTGTAAAAGTGTAAAACTGAGACTGATTCCCAAAATGCAATGAAGAAATAGTTGTGAAAGAATGTCAAAGATGTTTGGCATTTACTCACTGTTACTCTTGTTTAGTTGAGCACCGACAGGTTAATTTTTCTTTAAAATGCACCTCTTTGTCTTAAAGAGTTAAGAAGGATTTTTTCTCCAGTCAGACATCAGCTGAATTGTCCCTGTTGAGTTGTTCATACTCCCAAATGTTTAATATTAACTGAAAAAATCGAGCACATTTACTGCACATGAATTCAGAAAATTTCACAGACACCAACTGCATAGAAGTGCATGTAAAGGGACTCTGATCAAATGTGGTGATGCAGGTATTTGTTTATCTGAAAATAGGTTTCTTCCTCATTGATCCAGTACGAGTTTGGTTTTAATGTCTCACTTTGCTTTTGCAGCAAATCATGAAGGATCGATGGATCAATGCAGGATTTGAAGAGGACGAGCTGAAGCCTTACACTGAACCGGAGCTGGACATCACAGACCAGAAGAGAATAGGTCAGAAAACACACACACACACACACACACACACACACACACACACACACACACACACACTGCGTTGATACGCTGCTGATGTTGCTCTTAACATCACACAACTGCATTTTTTTCTTTATGGGAAAGTTTCATCGAGCTTTATGACCTTTGTGCCTGTGATTCCCTGCTGTGTGATCAAAAAAGTGCTGCCGCATTAAAACAATCTCCCTTTTGTTTGCCAAAGTAAAAAGCTGTAATTTTTTGTCCAACGGCACAAAAAATCTCTGATGTGTTGAGCGTGCGGCTCTGCAGCTCAGTCAGTGTCATTATTTCCAAGCCGAAGAGTTTAAAGAAAAGATGAAATGTGGTGATAAATAAAGATGGGAGAAGCCTCCCCATCGTGTCCTGTATTGGGGGGGGGCTCTTACGTAAGAGCAGCTGAGGTTGGCTGTCGGTGCACATGTGTCGGTACAAACAAACTCCTCGAGTCACCCAGTCAGTGCAGGAAAAAGAAAACAGGGGAGAGACGTCTTCGTCTTACTGAGGAATCCCTGAATCCTGAATAATGCAAGTGAAAGCTTTCCCCACGTGAGAAACGGAGCTTTTGAGGAGAGACTGTCTACACAGCAAGATGTTTTAAACTTTATCATTGACAAAACCAGGAAAAAGAGATGAGACATGTCGGTGTAAACTTCTGGGGGGTGGAGGAGACCAAAGTTATTCCGCCTGGAAAAATAGTTCCTGTCACACATTTTCAGATACTTTCTGTAACGTTTATTGAATATTGACAAAATGCCGACGGACATCATGGCCCAATCCCAAACCGCTCCCAACTCACTACCACAAACCTACCAGGTGTCGCTCCAAATGAAGTCACACTCACAGCTGTGAAGTGTCCCTTTACTGAAGGGGGAGGGTATAAATTTCAATGGGACACCTTTTACACTCAACTGGAACACGGACGTAGCCATCACCATGGCAACGAATGCTTGCGTGGCTGTTGCTTTATTCACAAGTTACAGTCTGCAGTTACAGCTGCTGCTCACAGAAGACGACTGCACCTCAAACGAGTCACAGAAGGAACGGCTGCATTTCAACCACTGCTGTGTATTTGATTAAATAACCGTATTAGACGCTGTTAAATGTAACTGTGACTCTTTCTAGAGTCAGTTACACGGGAACCGCAATAAGCAGGCAGCCTGCCGGCTAATCATTGTTATGTTAGCTGTCTGTCACTACTGCAACATATCTGAATTTCCACTGATATGGTGATTTGGTTTATCAGCGTGACAAACAAGGCTACTGGACAATGTAGAGAAATGGAACTTCCATTCGTATGTTGTTTCCTCCTACTACATGGTTTGGGACGGCCCTTAATGTGGCGGACCCTCCACGGGACCAGGCAAACGAAAGGCGAGGGGATATCTGTGACATGTCCATGTCTCACAGATAAAGCTAACTTAGGGAAAATGGGCGGGGCTTATGTGACCTGTGTGGCCGATGTTGATGCATGTAGGAACAGTGGGATGGTGCTTTTAAACTTGCTCACTCTGTATTTTGTTTTCTTTCTAAATCTGGTTGAAGTCTGATTTAAAAACATTTGCTGTCATTTGCTTTGAAGATAAAAACTCCTTGATGAAATGCTTCAGGTTTGAATCACATTATGAGGAAAACAAGAGGAGAAAGAAGCAGAGGTGTTGAGGGGGAGCGGGAGGGTGAATGTGAGTGAGGTGAAAGATGGTTATCACCGATTCTGCCCGGTTTCAGTTTCTTGCCCTTCCTCTCTGTTCCTCTGATGACTCTTCAGCCGGTTGAACATGAAGCTCCATGTTTCTGCACGTTGATCACACGGTTGTTAGTTCCAACTTCAGAGGACAGATGGTTGTTAAATCACTGCAGAGGTGCGTTTTTATTAGTTTACTTTGATTTTTCACGTCTGCCCGCCTGGATTACTCCATGCTGCTGTGGAAAGATTAAATTCAACCAAATTAGAAGATGTCAATGAAAACCAGTGCGGGAGGGTTTTTAACCCACCGAAAATAATGGCATTAGTTCGGCTCTCAGTGGAGAGTTTCAGAGTGACGTGATGATCAGACGCTGCAGAGGAGGCTTTTCCACCCTGACAGCTAGAAAATTCTGTCGGACAGGATGAATCGCTTTACTGGAAGGGTTTTTGATATTTTTAAAACATCAAATGTAGATAATAAATATAATTTTTTTTCTAAGCAGGGATCTGAACCAGCCCTTTGGGTTATTCTGCACCTTCTTCATGTGTTCATTCTTATAAAGTCTTGTCAGATTGCAAGCTGCAACTGATGTCAAAGCGCCGTTGAGCAAAAGCAGCAACTTTAATAACTGTTGGATAATTGTTACAAATAATCAAACTACAATCAAAACTTTTTTTAATATTAATTTACTGTAATAAAATCTGTGAGAGCTGCCAGGAGATGTAGAAGTGAAATCCTCCGCAGTGTGTAGAAAACAGCACTGCTGTAGGAAAGATGTAAGAAAAACTGTAACATTAATGAGTTTTATCCTGATTGGTAATGTGATCATTACAGATGGAATCACACAAATCTTTTGATTTAAAAAAAAAAAAAAATTCCCCTATTTCTTTTTAAACAGCTCTGAGAACAGGATGAGTGTTGGCACCCTCTGGTGGACAAAGTATTCAGTGCAGTAACTATTTTTAAATGTTTTTTAATCCCTGTTGTGCAGCTCCTTGCAGTGTTTAGCTGATGCATGCTAATGCTTCAATTACTTTTAACTATTTTGCTTTAATTATTCTGACACAAGTGCTGAGATCCTTCAAAGCTGTTTTATGCTTGAAAAATGTGTCGGCAGGTGTCTTAAGAAAAGTGTCACGAGACACAGATGCGTTTATGCTTAAAGTGTTGGACCCCGTCTGTGGTGCAAGCTGTGGTCTCCATGGTAACCAACTGGACGCTTCCCCGCATAGCCCTAGTGGTATTAGCGGTAAAGACTTGCAGTTCATGAAAAATGGCAAAATACTGTGATACTGCGGTGATGGAGAGGACGAAGGAGGAAAAGATCGTGGTCTGGGGAATAAGTTACGTCCTCTGAGGTTATTCTCATTGCAGGAGTGTGACGTTTTTTGGGTGTTTAAAATCCCTCTGTGATGGGTCGTACAGACAAGGATATTTTCTCACCTCATCCACCAGTCGCTCCTCCAAACCATCCATTGGGAGCCTGTTGTTTTCTTTCCCCTCGACCAAAGCAAGTAGAGCTCTGTTTCCATCTCCGTGGCGACGATAAAGTGCTCAGTCCAGCAACCAATCAAAATGTAAGAAAAATAAAAACGACGTCTGCGACCTCGCAAGTTTTGACAGCTGAAAGAAACTGCTGCATGACACATCCAGATTGTGTTTTTTACATCATTTTTGTCTAAAGACACTGTCGACAGACACTTGTCTTTAGAGTATAAATCAGCCTTTACAGCTGATTTCTTAAATGTTTTCTTAATGATAAAATGACTTGAATAATAAAACACTTCTATATATTTTACTTAACAGTCTGCAGCTTTTAGGAATGAATTTGTAGTTGACTGAATATGTATTTATCACATTATCAGTGAAGTACAACAGCCCAGATTTTTTACCTGTTTATAGTCATAATAGTATTTGTGTGTCTGTAGCTTCTAGCTGCTGTGATCCAAGGATGTGTTACAGTAGAAGCTGACATCTGTTCAGATTCACACACTCGTCACCGTCAGCATCTCAGTGAAGCTGCTCGTCCTCGCAGCTCAAATGAGCTTCAGGCTACAGGAGCAGATCTGTTGGGAAAAATCAGACTTAAAAAAAATGTGCAAAGCTTTGGATGTCAGAATGAGGTGGATGTCCTGCTGCAAACAGACTCCAACCTGCCCTGACCGAGCGATTCCTGTCAGGAAATCAGAGCACATCAACATTTTCTTTGCAGCTCGTGACACGTCTGTTCACCTTTCGCTCAGGAACCTTTTGTGCCTCTGACGACCTGATCTGCTTTGATTAGAAACGTTCTCCCACTTGTTTCACTGAGAAGAGAGCCTATTAAAAACTAATAGGCTGCAAAGTGTTGGGACGAAGGATGAAAGCTTTGGCATGACGCATGTAGGGGGGAGGGAAACACACACACACACACACACACACACACACACACACATCAGTGTTTAAAGCAGATCAGGCTGCAGCAGGAAACCCCG
>JAPQLA010000007.1:3200534-3210551 GCA_029822935.1 Naso vlamingii | reverse complement strand
ACACACACACACACACACACACACACACACACACACATCAGTGTTTAAAGCAGATCAGGCTGCAGCAGGAAACCCCGTTTTGCTTCACCTGACATGCTGCTGCAAACGTGAGCTGGACGATGGGAGAGTAAAACATCACAGTCGTGTGTGTGTGTGTGTGTGTGTGTAACCCCAGGCCCTCCATCCAATCAGCATCTTCCTGCTTCTGACTGATCGATGCAGAACCGAAGACCTGATTTCACTAAAACGTTCATGTACTGATTAGTGAGAAGAATCTACAAAAATCAGACTGAGGGTTTTCCATGAAAGATTAATCATGTGCCATATGCTGCTGGAAATCTCTGCTGTGTTGTTGTTTCTTGCTACACAGGGAGCAGAAACAGTAAAAGCACTTTTTCAAATAAGTCACGTTGCACCACGTGTGAATGTGTTGGTGGAAATGTGTGTTGAGCTGCTTGTCAGTCGTTGCTGTGTTGGTCATGTGATCTTACATCAAGTCGTCTTTGATGAAATGTTGAGCTGCTGCACTGAAGTTGTTTTCTAATGAGCCTTTTTCTTCCTAAATATCAGCAGAATAACGCTTTTCTGTTCAGTCTGCAGTAGCTTGGGCTGATACCAGATATTATTCAATATCAGGATATTTGCCATCATATGCGATATTTTTCATAATATTGAACAGCGGTTACTGCATCTTCGGCTTTTATTTTGAAAAGAAAATGAATGTGGAACAGCCATGGCAGCAAAAGCAATGCTCATTGCTATTTGACGAGGTGGAGAGATTATCACAGGTAAATTGGCATGATGTCGGCATGTGCACAGCACTGAAACATACAGACATGAAGTTTAAAAAGAAAAAAAATCCAGCTCGCCGATTTGGCAATATTTCAGGTTTAAAGCAGAAGAAAATGGCGAGCTCCTCCTTCCAACAGTAGTATCATGTATCCTGATATTTGGGCAACACAATATTGTGACATTAAATTTTGGATATTGGCCAAACCTTGTCTGCAACCAACTATCTGTTTCATCTTCTACTTAAATTTGAACTGTTGTGATTATTTGCAACATAATGGATTTTTGTCCAAAATGGGAAACTAGACAGGAAATGTGCTCATCACATGTCAAGGTGATGTGTTTAGGTTTCATTTTTCATCCAACACATGCCAAAAATATTTAATTTTTAATAGTAAAACCAAGGCAAACAGGGTTCATTTTATTTTTGCTTGATTTGTAAAGTTTTATTAAATTAAGTCTCACTGAGGTCAGAATCTCTAAAGGAAAACTAAATCCAAAAACACAAAACAAACAGTTTAAAGTTGTCAGACTTGTTGCCTGTTTAAAGGACGAAAGGGACAAATTGTATCAGAACGATGTGGCACAGAACGTCAGTCTGACATTTTTTGTCATTATTCACAGTTTTTAACTCAGTCATTGTGGTCTGAGCTTAATGTCATTATCCACAACAAAACTTTTGTAGAATTTCAGAAAATTTGTTTGACTTTTTCTTTGTTAAAATGCTGGTTGCAACATTGTTAAAGGAGTGAAATTTGTTTTTTTATTTCCTGCAGATGTGATGGTTGGGATGGGCTACAACCTGGAGGAGATTCAGGACTCTCTGGCCAAGATGAAGTACGACGAGATCACGGCAACCTACCTGCTGCTGGGTAGGAAGGCGTCTGAGGTACGAACACGAGCCTGTTATCAGTGCAGCGACTGATCTTTACTGCTGTGTCTGCAGAGAGGAGAAGGGACGCTGGATTTAAGTTCAGCTTTGATCGGCAAACTTTTATTTAAACAATAAAACCTCCTAAAGAGCCAAATTTCATCCCCTATTTTTTTTTTTTTTTGACTCATCTTTGTCGGCCCCTCAGCATTTCTTTCGCAGGAAATCAGACACTGTAACGTTGTTCCTGTTCTTACCTGTACGGTTCGGTTCATGGCAGATGTATTTGTGTGTCTGTCCCTCAGCTGGAGCCCAGCGAGTCGGCATCCAGCAGCAATCTCTCTCTGGCCAAACCGAGACCCAACAGCGAGCTCAACGGCCAGTCGCCCTCCCACCTCAAAGTCCAGAGGAGCGTCTCCTCCAACCACAAACAGAGACGTTACAGTGAACAAGGTGAGAAGAACGCCACATTTCAACGTCCCTTTTTCTGCTCTGATCACAATGACAACAAAATCTCAAATGTTAAAAACTGCTGTGAATATTGAAGCATTCAGTTGCTTTTTTCTTGTTGAATGAGACTCAAACTCTGCGGTGCTTCACTCTTCACAAAGGCTGGTTTCTTGCTGTCAGGCTGATAAAAGCAGTTAAATCAAACCTGTCACGAAGTGGAGGCATGCTAACCTTTAGCTTATATTTGCACAGCTCAGTGCTGTCTGCTGTGATGTAATGCTTTGTCAATAACCTCAGTTTGAATGGCTGCCTCTTTGTTGGATCTGCAGCTTGAGCAACAACATGGAGACACTTTAAGCACCGCCTCTCTCGCTCAGATTCACAGGCGTCCGTCACCGTGATATGAAAGACGGCAATAACCGTTAGACACAAAACAGCCAAATACACAGTTTAATTTATTTGTAGATTAATTGATTGTTTGGTTAAAGTCGAGATGTTTTCGTTGTCTGAATCTTTTCTGTCACAGAAGTTTAAAGAAACAGCAAACATTCACTGCAAAGAAGGTGGAACCAGTGGTTTTTGAGGGGGTTTTTTGGATTATTCAAGTATTAAAATTATTGGGAAAATAAATACATCAGCTAAAGGTCTGTGTATATATATATATATATATATATATAGGAAGAATAATGGCCTCAAGCTCATTACTAAGCATTAAAATGAAGACAAGAGACATTTCTTAACTAAATCAGCCTACTTTCTTTAAAAACACCTTAATGTGCTGATGATAGTGTGCTCCGTCACTTTGAGTCAGTGTCACAATTGTTCCAAATGTAGCTCTCCTCTCGTTTTAGATAAAAACACGTCAGTTTAAAAAAAGTCTTTTTGCCGGAGGTCCAAACAGCCTCTGTGACTCATCTCATCTGTCGCTGTTTTTGTGAGTGCAGTCAGTCAGAACGTCCCTCCGGGGATGGCTCATCCGAAGAGGAGTCAGACCACCACGGCGGACAACAGCACCAAGGAGGAAGGTGGAGTCCAGCTGCGTAAACCGAGCACCCCGGGCAGTCGCGGGGCTCCGCCCTCCAGCCCCCTGCTGGGCAACGCCAACAACCCCAACAAGGCCGACATCCCTGACCGCAGGAAAGGCGCCACCACCGGCCCGAGCGTGAGACCCTTCTCCAGTTTGAATACAGCTACCAGCAAACGCACATTGATCTACTGCGTCCTTCTGTTTGAGTCAATCTTCTAAACTATCAAAATACTAAAAACCTGAATTCTGTCTCAGAGCTGAAATAAACCTGCAAAATAAAACAAGTACGTTTAAGGGACATCACTGCATACAGAGGGTCTTTACACTCAAGCTTTTGGTATCAAAGCTGAAAAAACGGACAAATTGATGCTGAACTCTTGACTGTTGATTCAGATACTCAGTATGTAGATGGCAGTTAAGCGTTTAGTTTTGTAATCATCTTTAAATTTAAAAAAAAAAAATCTCTCTCTGGTTTAAGAACAAGTTTAGTCTTTCAAACTGACTGTTGGTGTATTTTCGTGATGTTTCATGTCTTATTTTCTATATTTAATCTCATTTACATCAGAGGATGAGCATCTTTGTCAGTGAAGCCAAAGTGGGTCCTTGAAACAAACTGATGAAACAGACTGAAACATGATGTTTTAATATCGACTCACTTATGATTTTCTTCTGTGCAGAATAACACGGCGTCGGTAGGAATGACCCGGAGGAACACGTACGTGTGCAGCGACAGAAACAACACAGACCGACTGTCTGTCATCCCCAACGGGAAAGAGAACAGGTGAGAGAGGTTGTTTGTTGTCTTTGAGCACAAAAGCCTGGAAACCTCCATCAGCACAGAGAGCAGAATTTGAGTTTGACTGAGATTGTTACACCTGCTCATCTTTGTGGAACATGTTACGGAAGCCTGGATGTGTATTATTTTTAATTTCACTATCAGTCAGTGGTTTCCCGTGCCATCAAGGTGGCCTGAAGCTGTTTCAGAACTTCTTTTACCCAATAAAATGCAAAAATCATCATTATGAACACAAATGTGGTCAAATTTAAAGTATAAAAATGTACAAATTGTAACACTGTAATTGTAACATTTCATCGTTTAAGGCCAGATTCTCTCCTTTAAGTTGGAAGAAAACACAGGATCTCAGGAACAGGTTTCTTTTGTTTCGTTTCCTTCTTTTCTTTCTGTTTTTCACTTTCCCCTTTTCTCATCATCTTATTTTTCATTTCTGCCTGTGTGTTTGTGGTTTGGGGGGGCTTTTAATGTTGTGGCATGACCAGCATGACTGAGATGGCTTGTGCCACTAGCCCCTCCTCTGCCTTTGCGGCCGCCGCGTTCGGTGCTTCAACCAGTTCGGTGCGACTGAGGTATCAAACCGTCGGCCCTTTGTACGTTTGCCAGGCAGGCTGGGCCACGCTGCCCCACTCCTACTACGCTCTGGACTACTGCTCGCCCAAGTAAGACGGCAGGGCCTCCAACCCCCCTGTCTGTCTCCTCTCATGTCTCAGCCCCTGTTTGGCCCTTCGCTAACCCACACATCCAGCCAGCTTCACACTCTGTAACCCCACAACTAAACCATGGACACCATTTCCTGCAGAAAACAGGAAGGAAAACATGCGTCCAACTTGTTTTTTGTTGTCAGTGTCTGAAATTTGCTCTCATCAGGAACCAGCAGGTAAAAGAAAAAACTTAACATGCAAAGAACAATTGATTTGTGATGCGCTGCTCTGACTTTTTATGAATTCACTGTCAGCATACTTTAAAGAGTCGTAATCATGATTGTGCACAAAGTCAGTGCTGCGCTTGTTGTCCTCTGTAGCTTGACTTGGCTTCATAAGATTCTTCTGCTGCTTCACAACAAACCACATGACCTGTGCGCACAGACCAAAACTAACCTGCTGAAACATCCTCACTACTGCAGACGCCTCTTCTAGCACCAGTTTTTATTTTGTAACTTTGGGACTCGGGTACATAAGGGAGTTGTTTTGGGGTTTTTTTTTTTGGTTTGTTTTTGTATTTTTTTGTTTGTTTTTTTAAACAGAAAAGCCCTGGCGGAGCGCTCGGAAGTACTGGGATGAAGTTGTGCTCTGAGAGAAAAAAGCGCTGCACGTGTCTTGTCCACAAAAAAGACGGAGTTCTCAGAAAAAAAATGTTGGGCGGTGCCCTTTTCCCCGTGCAGCCGCCTGCTGCTGCAGTCACTCTCTCCTGATGGAGAACAAATGAAAAAAGACGATGGGCAGTGCCCTTTTCCCCATGCAGCTGCCTGCTGCTGCAGTCACTCTCTCCTGATGGAGAACAAATGAAAAAAGACGATGGTGTTTAGAAAAAATAAGGTGTAGAAACTGGCCCTTGGTTTTGAAAGTTCTCCCTCATCAAGCTTGTTGAACACGTCGTCAGTGCTCTGTTTCAAAGCAAAAATTGTGGAAGATGCCAAGATAAAATTTAAGAGAAAAATCTGTTAGTCATAAGCTTGCATTATGGCAGTGGACTAGAGCTGCATTCAGATTGTTGTGGAATCCCTGCTGATGCTGACAGATTTAATTTGACTTTCTTGCGATCAGAGTGAAAGTTGATTGACAAATTCACTGTTACAGATAAACTTTAAAAGTTCCTCCGCCTAAAAATAAACTTACTTGGAACCAGGTGAGAGTTGATTTCAGACACTGATTAAAGTGGAGGCACAAGTCGAGAAAAATATGTATCGTCACACTGAAATTGAGCTGTAGAGGTGTGATGATCGAGCTCTGACTGTGTGTGATAATATTTTTCCGTGTTTGCATCATCGCTCTGCCAGCCGAAGGAGCTCTGCAGACATTTGCAATAACAAACTCTCTGCGCTCTGCTCCTGATCTCTCCTCCATCCTCTGCTGTGAACTTTGACCCCTGATCCCCTCCGTCTGGACCCCCTATCTGTTGGTGTCCGACACAATGGCCAA
Source organism: Naso vlamingii (assembly GCA_029822935.1). Classification (NCBI taxonomy): domain Eukaryota; kingdom Metazoa; phylum Chordata; class Actinopteri; order Acanthuriformes; family Acanthuridae; genus Naso; species Naso vlamingii. The sequence goes on along the minus strand of JAPQLA010000007.1, from coordinate 3,204,480 downwards.
GCTCCAGCGCTCACTGGCTCCCCCTGCTGCCCCCTCAGACCATCGTGTCTCACTGTTAAACTGATGAGGAACAAAACTCACTGCCCTCATTGTACATGGTAGGAGGCTTGATGTTCAGGGTGGGAAATTAATATCAGCTGAACGCTGTTCAATCTAAATCTTTTGTTTTTGTAAAATCGATCTTTGACGGGTTAAGTTATCAGATAAGATGTTTTGATCCTGTTTCCTCAGCTGTAATCTGTTTGCTCCACACAAGTCACCAGTGACCTCGAAACCATCAAAGTCACTCAGAAAACTTTGTATGAAAGAGTGATGATCTGCTTCTCCCCCCAAAAAAGTCCCAAAGATTTGAGTTTATTGCTTCTACAACTTGTTTACAGCTTCATTCACACAGTAAACAAGCAATTCATGTTTATTAAACTTGAGTTATTTGTAGTTCTACTTCCTTAATGTAAAAAGATCAAGATAAACAGAGAGTTTGTGAACCACAAACTGAGACGATGAACAGGTGAATGAAAGAAAGCTCATCCGCACACAGATTAGTTTTTTTTAGATGAGATCAACTTAATTGTCCACCTCAGTGAAAATTTTCCTTCAGCTCTTCACAAGTACAACAAAACTACAATACTACACAAAGCAGCACGACTTATTACAAATGTAAATATTTGATGTTGAAGTTTTCAGTCGCCTTTGTGACATCATTCCAAATATCAGAATCGTGCAGAAAGCTGGACGGGGATTGAGTCACTCGTTGAGTAATCATTGAGTCTTTTGTCTCACGTTTCTGCAGCCAATGAGAGGACTTTTGACAAAAACAAAGTGTCATAATTCGTCAGCGAACAAGATTAAATGATGCTTATTTTTAGGTTTTTTTTAAAATTTAATTTCCTACCCTGTTGACGTCTAACATGCAAGAGTCATTTAGTTCAGTGTCATGGCAGTTTTAGAAATCCATGTAGGAGTAACAAACGCAGACATTTCGTTGATAAGAAGAAATGTGATGAAGCTGTGATGAGTTTTTCCACTGCAGTTGTGTGATTGATACCAAACCGTTCAGGTGCCGTGACCTTTGACCTTCAGTTAAACACTGAGCAGATTTGCTCTGTTGAAACTTCAGAATCTGACTGTATATTTTGCAGAAACATCTGCAGTGGAAAAACTGTCCACCTGTGTGTTTTTGGGTTTGATTGATTCTGTTTCTGCTCTTCCTTCGCCACCTCAGCAGCGTCGCCGTGTCGCCTGGCAGCCAGAGGAACCCGGTGGCGTCAATCCACAGCATAGCCAACGCCACCACACCCGACCGCCTGCGATTCCCAAGAGGCACCGCCAGCCGCAGCACCTTCCATGGAGGCCAGCTGAGGGACCGCCGCACGGCCACATACAACGGCCCACCGGCTTCGCCCACCCTCTCCCACGACGCCACTCCACTCTCCCAGACCCGCAGCCGTGGAACCAGCAACCTTTTCTCCAAACTCACCTCCAAACTCACCCGCAGGTAGGACAGAAACACCTGACTGACTCACATGAAGCACCAAGTGTTGAAGTGTAACTCTCTTTCTGTTGGGTCAAATTAAAGCTGAAATTCTTTCTTCTTCACTTCTTCTTTTGTGAAGCTGAATTAGAAAATGAAAGAACTCCAGCTGTGCTGCAAACAACTTAATCGCCTGTGACTCTGTCTGTTTGAATTAGAAGCCAATCAGCCCCGTGCCTTAGAGAGTTAGGATGATAAATTACATGCTGCGGAAACACTTCACTGTCCTGTACGATGTGATTTATTCTCAAGTCTAAATTGTTTGTGTCGCTGCCTGGACATCTGCCACAGAGAACTGAAGCCGCTCTGAATGAGCCACAACTTGACCTCTTCTGATATTCTGATGGTTAAAGCTGCGCCATGGCAAAAAAAAGGTTCTCAGGACGCAACACAGCAAAAAATTTGAGCCACTTTCAGTCCTTTGATTCGTGAACGATGTTTGCTGATTGTCGTCTTACATTTGAGACATGAAGAGATCTTTTCATGCAGTTCTCATACATTAAATATTAGTTTATAAAACACTGAAATCACACCTGGTTGATTTTCTGTGTACATCCAGAAAAAAAACTCAGGTCAAATCAAAAAAGCAGCTTCTCTAATGTGAATATTTGCTGCTTTTCTTAAGTTTAAGTAAAGTAAAAATCTGTTTGGACAAAACAAGACATGTGAAGGCTTACCTTTGGTCTTGAGGCAGTGGTGGAAAGTAACTTAGTACATTTACTCAAGTACTGCAATTATGTACATTATCACGGTACTTAATGCTTACAGCGCGAACAATATTTCAGTTTGCCGACACTATCGGCCTATCTTTATCATTGTCTATGTTCTCTTATGAGCACCAATAATAAAACTGTTTTTAAGGCTGGAAGAAATGCTGGGACAAGTGATTTAAAATTGTGTCATCATGTAGTTTGTCCATCAGAGGACGGTCTGTCATTGAGTAACTACTAAGTGAAGTGTTTACTCTTCAGTGCTCTGAATAAAGTTTTTTCAAACGTCAGATATCCTGCTTCCATTACACGTCTTTGTCACAAGTATCTGATAAGCACATTCAGCCGATGTTATGTGGATATCATCAGCCGATTTTTTGGATATTGTAAATATTTTACCCCCTCATGTCAGTATCGGCTCCAAAAATTCCTTTGGTTTGTGCCCCTCTAATGCTTGCACTACATGACAGTTGAGAAGCAAACATTGTACTTTTCTCTCTGCAACATTTATGAGACAAATGAAGTCAGGCAGCTCATCACTTTTCAGATTAAAATCATCAATGCAAAATAAATCAACAAATAAAGGAATGTTATGATGTAAACTACCCAGCAACAGATAAAGTAACTTTACCAGCTGCAAAATTGAAGTGACAAACACATTAATGCTGCACTAATTAAAATTAAGTGATTAATATATATTTATATATTTATTTATTTATTTATTTTTAAATTTTGAGGCTTAACTCTTGTACTTTTACTGAGCTGAATTTTTGAATTTGTTCTTCCACCACTGGCTTCAGGACATTGTGGCTTGTCTTTATTTTCTGGCATTTTGTCACCCAGATGATAATTCATTTAATAAGGAAAATAATGAGCAGGCACAGAACATGACCACATGTTGTCTCTGCATGAAAAGGCTCCGAACGTGGCAGCCAGGCCAGCGACATCACTGCTGCAATGACTGACCTGAAATGAGGAATTGAAATCATTTGATAATCAATGAAAAAATGAATTTTCCCCTTTTCACTGTTGATGATTCCAATCACCCCATTTTTGTTCACTCATTGAGACTCCTCATGCTCCCTCCTTCCCTCCCCCTCTCTCCCCTCTTCGTCCTCTTTCTCTTCCTTCACCATTTTCACTGTCTCTTTGTCTGGTTCTGTTGTAGAAACATGTCATTCAGGTTTACCAAAAGGTAGGACTCCTGTACTGCCTTTCGCACTGCGCCAAAAATAACGACAACAAACTCACTGACAAACTTCCTCTGAGACTCGACAGACGCGTGGGGCTGCTGGCACTCAACTAACACACTGCTTAGCACAACGAGAGCTCTGTGGGTACATTTACACGCACAGTTAAAAATCACTTTCAGGAGATCAGATTCTAGCGTATAATCTTTCAGTGGGGCTTTTTTGTTGCAGGTATTTTGTTATTTTGGGAAATAACACCTTTTTTTCTCCTTATAGAGTTACGTGTGAAGCTTGATGCAACTCTTGTGTGTTGAGGTCAATATAAAGTTGGAGTCGACGGTCCGTTAGCTTAGCTTAGCTCGGAGGGAAACAGCTTCTGATTCAGTTGATGTCGGAACTAAACATGATATAACATGTTCATTTCTGAACTTTGCTGTTTCCCCCTATCTTTAGTCTTTATGCTAAGCTAAGCTAAGCTAACCAGCTGCCTGCTGAATCTTTATATTTACTGTATG
>JAPQLA010000007.1:3148393-3159214 GCA_029822935.1 Naso vlamingii | reverse complement strand
ACTGGACTTAAAGAGAGAGAGACAACAAACGAGATAAAACACGAGCCGGAGCAAAAACAGGGAGGGGAGGGGGCAGCTGAGTTGAGTCCTTAGGGTCTCATGCTACAGCTAGCTTGATGTCCACATGTTGCCGACCTTCAGCTTCAAGAGAGAAAATGTGAACAGCTGTGAATCCTTCAGGTGATTCAGTTTGTGAAAATTAACGACTCTGTGAGTTTTTAAAACTTTTGAGTAATTTATTAGATCCATGATGATTCATAGAATTGAATTTTTTTTGTTCTGTGGGAAAAATATTCTTTACAGTCATCAACAACAAACAGCACATCACATTGATGTCCGACAGGATACAAAAACATTCCGAGTTTTTATGATTCTATGATCTATGTTCTGCCTTCGCCTCATCACAAACAGAACCTCTTTGATTTTTGAACCAATACTAATCAATATTTTTATAGTGAACAATAATAATGACTTATAATAAATAAATCAAATGTGCGTGTGATGTGACGGTTGTCGTTCACGGTGACAGACACAGTTATTGTATGAATCTGTTGCTCCTCTCAGCTCTGTGCAGCATTTTAGCATCTTTCATCTTTCTTTTCTGTTTTGGTTTCACGTCCCCACAACTCGTGTGTCAGTCAGTTTTGTATTTACGGAATGTTTTGCTTCCTCTAATCAGCCCAAAAGATCAACTAATGGTGCAACGATACATTTCTAAATTCCTGATGAGTTTTTTTCCAAAAGCAGCTGTATATCGTAATATTCACAGCAGCTAACGAGCAAAAATGATGACTGACAAAGCATTTATAGCATAACTCTTACTGTACGTTTAAACCCTTTTACTAAAAATCTACAATAAGTAACATCTATAAATCTAAATGTACTTTTTCATCATCATTCATCATTCCAGGCATCTTTTTCATGCCATGCTGTTTTTGTGCAGCATTGGCTGAATGTAAAGATGAATTCAGGCAGATTCTGAGATTCTGCTCAGTGTTTTTTTGTTCTCAATGGAAATAAAGAGAAAAAAATAACTGACATTTGGATGCGTTTGAAAATCATCAGCAGAAATGAAAACATGCGACTCTTTCAGGTCTTTGTAGTCGCTCCCAGCAGCCGGATGAGAATATGATTCAATCCTTCATTACATAAATACCAGCATCTCCAGTCAGCCTGTGGAACACCAACTCATGTCATTGAGTGAAAGCTGGAGGAAAGCCTGAGCGTCAGCGGGTCGTCCCTGCTGACCAGCAGCAGCTCCGGAGGGTCTAATCTGGCTGGCCGAGGCTGGGAATAGCTTCTCTGAGCCGCTCGAAATCCTGACGCTTAATCAGCTTGTCTTCTGGCCTCCTGAGCCGAGCACTGATACACGGCAAACATCAGGCCTGAAACCAACGCAAGAGCCGGCATGGGACATGACCGCACGCCATGACATCACCACGAGGCGAGAGGGCGTGTCAGGCCTCCGCTGCTGCTAAGTGAGGACAGAAACTGGAGACAAGAGGGTCAAAGTGATGTCGGTCAGCAAGCTAAGGCTTCTAGAAGAGGATGGGGAGCAAACGCCACTGCATTTCAGAGTGAGAGGGGACAATAATCAAAAATTAAACTAATATTTATCAGTTAAAAGTATTTCATTTTTCAAAATGAAGGATTTTAGGTGATTTGGAAGGAAGAAAGAAAATAGAACAAAAGTTGTTTTTAAGATTCTGATGATGGCAGATCGTCATGTGATGCAAAAATATACACAGATTTTTTTAGGTAAAGGAAGTTGATAATTGATTTAAAAATGATGGAGAAAAATGCATCAAAATAGAAAACACAAGTGTGACTTTAAAAATCAGGATATTTGGGGATTTGTTGCTCACCGAAGTGACGAGTCTCAGAGAGAAATGAACTAAATTCATGTTAAAGAGAATTTTATGATAATTCTGTTTAAATGTTTTAGAATTTTTAGTGTCAACTTAATGTTGAATTCAAGGACAAATATGCATTAAAATTAGCAAAAGAAGTTTTATGATCTCTAACCATAACTTCACTTCTTATCACGTCTTAGCTGAGCCTGTTTTGTGTTGTTGTTGTTGTTGTTGTTGTTGTTGACCTGTAAAATGAGCAATTATTAGTTTAGTTTCTTTTTTTTTTCTCATTGTCCCACACACTGCCAGGAGCTCAGCAGTGGACGGACCATCACAAGCATCGACAGTCAGCGGTGTTTTTTAACCCTTTAATCCTGGAGGAGCTGAGAAAGAACGAGGGGGAAATGAGAATCGCAGTGATGATGAGATTAGAGGCTGAGAAGAGACTCTGAGAGGAAAGCTGTGCTGCTGCCTGATGGTTCAACAAACTCTACGAGTCTCCACTGTGCTGTCAAAATGGCTGCAGAATTAAATTTGATCACAGTCATTTATCAAAATCAAAGTGAGGCTGATTGATCATTAATAATTGATCATTTGTTAATTCTTTTTGTCTTTAGAAGAACTAATTAGTTCTATTTCTGCTTCACCTAGTCTTATTTACATGTGGAGAAACATTAAGGAACGAGTCGTTTGCTAGTGTCGTTTATCTTATGTGAACAAAGTAATAATAAAGAATCTTGGTAATGAGTTAAAAACAATGATAGGTGAATTATCCAATAACAAAAGAACATAAGTTAAACATAATCATAGTGACAATAAAAACATAACTTGGCGTCATTTTCATCAGCAGGAAAAAGGAGCAGAACAGCTTCAGTTTGATTGAAATAAAGACGAGAAATGCTGCAACTGTTGTGTGTTTAAAAGTAGGATGACTGGACACAGTGACAACAAATTTGGTCTTCTTTTTTGTCATTTCAAAATTAAAAACGTTATTGATTTGCGAACATATTTCAGGTGTTTTCTGTCCTGTGAGACAAAGACACAAAGATGAGCTCAGACATGGAGAACAATTTGAATTAAAGCAAAATATTAAGTTCAGTAGTTTTTGGTCCCTGGAGGATAAATCCTCGTGGTTACTTTAATTCAAGTTCCACAACTGCCTAAAACGAAGACAAAGACCTGATTCATATTAACTGACGGGTTGGGAAGGTAACTTTGGAAATGGAATAGGTAACAGAGTACTAGTTATCCTATTTAAAATGTAAAAAGTAATGTGAGTATTTTAGATACTTCATCAGTGTAGAGTAACTTTTTACATTTGATTACTTTTCAATTACTTTTCAAAATTTCCTTGACTGAAAAATGACAAAAGACATTGTGCACTAGAGCTGCAATGACTAATCGAATAATTTATCAGTCGATCGATGGAAAATTAATCACCAACTATTTTGATAATTGATTCATCGTTTGTCATTTTTTAGATGAAAAGGTAAAAAGGATTCTTAAGCCTCTTAAATGTGAGGATTTGCTGCGTCTCTGTGTCCTTGTGATCATAAATGAGAAGTTTGTGTTTCAGGCTGTTGTTTGGACTAAAGAAGCGATCTGCAGACGTCACACCGGGCTCTTGGAAACTAGGATGAGCATTTTTAGCACTTTTTTGACATTTCATGGAACAAATGATTAATTGATTAATCATAAAAATAATCAGGTTAATCGATTATGAAAATATTAGTCGCATCCTTATTGTGCACATCAAAAACATGCAAAGAAACAAAATAAATATTATTCAAGAGTAATTTAATTACACCTTCTTTCTCAGTAACTGAAACAGATTACAATTACATCTATTTTGTGATTAAATTACGTAATTCCATTACATGTAACTAGTTACTTCCCAACGCTGACTAGACCCAACTTGTAGAAAAGAGCAGAGGCGACATGTTTGTTGGTTTTTGTGGGTTTTTTCCAAGTTTTCTCTCAAATAAAATAAAACAACATATTTGGCATCTGCAGTAAACACAGTATGTGGACCACCAGCAACCTGCTCACTGAATGTGTTGAATCAGAAAAATACGACATGCGTCAGCAGAAAACTGAACAGTTGTTTCTTGGTGCAGGTGGACCGAGTTTCTGTATCTCCTGCTTCACTCTTCCTTTTATGATGATGTCATAGATCAGGTGACTCAGAACAACATGCAAAAACATTCAAATGTGCACAGAGTGAGAGAGCAGAGAGCATATGAAGTGACAGTGGGATCATAAAACAGAAACTTTCTCCAGCAGAAACATGCTGTTCATTTTTTCTTCTTTGGTTCAGCAGCAGTTCAAATATCTGTGACCCAGTTTCACAGCGTCGGTCAGCGAGGCCCAAACATTTCCATCGTGCAGAGTATGAAGAGCCACAGGCCTCCTCTCAGCTCCAATTACTGTATGAAATATTGATGAGGTCCTCGTTTGAGTCGGGGCCAGCTGTTTCCTAAATTACTATTGATCAGTTTGGGGATGGAAAGCCAGCGTTGCTCCGACCTGTGAGGGAAACCCAAAAGATGCTGCTGTGTTTTATGATCACACAGCTAATCTGCGGTAAAATAACACTGCTAGGATGAAATTACATGATCGCTTTAGGCGTTTATTAATGAATAATTCATTTACTTTCCATCTAAAAGCCACAACCTCTTCAATTATGCTGCGACTGATGATTGTTTTTTAGATCAATGTTTTACAAAATATCTGTAAAGAAAGTAGTTGAACATATTTAAGTTCATTTTTTTCCCCATCAAACAGTTCAAAACCCAAACATATTCAATTTACAGTCACATTTAAGCCAGACAGCAACAAATCCTCACATATGATCAGCTGACACAAACAAATGTCTTACATGCTTATCCACGTTAGCTTCTGAACATGTTTCTCAGTTCACCACTGTGCTCGCCTCGGTCACCTATCTCCCAAAATATCGAACAGATTGCATTTTAATTTTGTGCAGATGTTCACAGACTTCAGAGGATGATTTTGGTGATCACCTCATTTTTTTCCTGTAGCGCCACCAAGAGGACATTGGTGGGTTTTTTGTGAAAAATTGACCAAAATTTTGAATGGATTGCCAAGAAATTTGCAGCAGACATGTAAGGTTCCCCAGTTAGCAAACGTTAGCATGCTAAAACACAAAATAAAGATGTTAAATGTGTTAAACATTATGCCACACAAACATCACAATGTTAGCATTGTTATTATGAGCATGTTAGCATGCTAAAGTTAGCATTTAGCTCAAAGTAGCTCAACGTGGTGCCTGAATATAGACTCACTAATCTGTAAACCAATTTACTATCAAAACTAGGTCAGTCTGATTTATTACATTTTTATTTAGGCATTATTCAAAACTTAATATAGCTTAAAAATTGTCTGATTTCAAACTGTACTTTTTCCATCATGTTATTGTTAGAAGAGGCTCAGGTTTGGTTAAAAGGCTGTATGTCAGTCAAATATGAGTCAGAAATGGAAAAGAAAGAAAAAATAAGAAAAGGCAGCGATACAAATAGATATCGCGATATTTTGTTTTTTGATATTGTATCGATTCTCAAAAACACTTTATCAGTTTTTAGTTAACAATTTACAGGCAAAGATTCATGGCAGTGGTTCATTATGTTCCTTTATTTTAAAGCCCCCGACAGCTATTGCACAAAAAGTATTGCTTCAGATTTTTTGGACATTGTAGTGTTTCCCTCATACTAGGACAGTTTTCCCTAAAAATAAATTGAAAAAAATAGCAATAAATCACAATATGTCATATTGTCACCCCCTGTATCTTGATACATATCATTTCACCAGATTCTTGCCAGTACTCAGCTCTAACAGATAAAAAATTACCTCTTCAATAAAAAGTGGTAGTAACGGTGAGTGTTTCTGTTTTTCGGCCGTCCACTGAGTTTTGACACGGTTGTTCGTATCCTGGGAACGGGGCTCATTAAAACACCCTCCAACGTTCCTGTGACACAGTTTGGATTATCAGTGAGCTGCGGGGGTCGCCTTGTGAGTGGGACAACAATGGAGGGTCAATCAGTGTTTCTCTACAGTGGCTCCGCTCTGCTCGTCTTCATTTAATGGACGAATGTTTTGGCCGGAGTCCATGGCAGAAAATGGGCACTCAGCAGTGGGAACACTGGGGACCATTATGGGCCTGGGAGAACAGGGTTGCTGTGTTTGTTTGAGGGGAGTTTGCTCAAGAGGAGCACACAAGGAAACAAACTCAGATTTGTCCAGAATCCAGCAAAAATCTCAATTAATCACAAAACATCCAAAACAAATATGTTTGTGTGTATGTTTCTCACATCCAAGATCCGTCTACCAACACTTCATAAACTTTAAAAAACTAATTGAAGCATTGTGTCTTGTTTGTTTAATCTGTAAACAAACAGGAAGTACAAACAAGAGTTAATGGTGTTAGGGGGAGCTATGTGTCGGAACTATTATTTGACAGTTTATTCATCCGTGGAGCACTTCTGTGCTGAGCATCTCCGGTTATAATGCTGATTAAAAATTGCAAGTTGTATTTTTTACTTTTGTGTTTGTCTACAAATGAACTAAACCTGAAACAAATTAATAATTAGCGATCAGTAGATGTATTGGCAATGTTAGACAGAGCTGAGCTAGCAGCCTACACGCTGGAAATGGCAAGTTTTGATGACGGGGATTTAGACATTTTAACGCCAGCGCTCTTTTCCCACATCTAAATCTTTCACCGAAATGTGTTTCCCACCAACACTGTTTTGCAGAGGCACAGTCGCTGTATCTGAAGCTTTGCAGCTCCCACGATGATTGTGATTGGTTTAGAGAAAAACAAACCAGGCGCAGCGTTTTTTCCCCTATACCAGCGTGTGTATGTGTAGAGCCGGACCTTTCCCCAGCGCTGAGTGCTGTGGAGAGAAGTCTGGCTACACGAGACTTAGTGAACAGAGGGAGCTGTTATCACGATTAAACGCTCGAATAACATCAGGTGTGCCTTTTTTGGCAAACTCAAGCTGGATGAATCTTGCCCAAGTTTCCAACTTGGAATTCCAATTTGAAAGACCATCCCTTTGTACTTTTCCCAGTTGGAGGTTGTTGGGTTTTTTTTCAGTTTTGAGTAAAATGGAATGCAGCATGATGCAGCGTGGTAGTTGTTACACTAATGTCACTTGGGGGGCTGTGGCTCAGTCGGAAGAGCAGGTCACCTACCAGTCAGAAGGTTGGGTGTTTGATCCCCGGCTCCTCCAGTCCGCATGTTGAAGTGTCTTTGGGCAAGATACTGAACCCAGAACTGCTCCCAATGCCTGCACCATAGGTGTGTGAATGTGTGTGTGTCTGAGCTTCTGATGAGCAGGCTGGCTCTTTGTAGAGAAGTCGCCTTGCCATTAGAGTGTGAATGTGTGAGTGAATGTGTGAGTGAAGTGTGTGATCGCTGACTTGTGTTGTAAAAGTGCTATAGTCCATTTACCTTTTACTTCAGCGCAACGTAGAACGACAGATTAGGGCTGCTGCTCAACGCCTTTGTCTAGTATGTGGTGATACTTTACTGTGAATCTCGAGCTGAACGCCGTTAAATCTCAGAAAAGATAAAACGACAAAACGACGATCTCGTTGCGAGCTCTGGTTCGTAGTTTGTGTCGTCTTGTTAGTGCAGCTGTTGGGGTTTTAATAACTGTCGCTGACGACAATCAACGTGCACGTACGTCACTACAGCTCCTCATGTGCTGTGAATGTACCTGCTCTGGAGTTAAAACTAACAAAGTGCCTCAAAATGTCGTCCTAAGAACTTGAATGGTTCATGGTTCCTGTGGTGTGGATGCAGTCAAATGGACGGTTGTTTGAATGATGAAAAGGTTCCTGCGGTCAGAAAACGTCTCTTGTGACATTAAATGCAAAATGACACAAGTTATACAAAAATGGAGGAAACATTTGTTTTATATTATGGTCTTGTGAAAGTATGAAGTTGGTGTTTTCACTGAAAAAAACAAAACCATGAAAGTTTTATTTTTTTGAAAAACTTTATTACCTTCCTTTTGTTTCATTGGCTATCAGCTCCTAGCCCGCTGGTTCCCAATAAAGACGTTAATCTTTATAAACATTTCATAAATATGTAGTGTCTTTTTTGTTTTTCAGAGACTCAGTCATTTTCTAGCAATTATTAAATACTGACACTAGGTTGTTTGTTAACAGCTGCAAAAAAAATCTTGCTTCTATAAACCACAGAGCTAAAAAAAAAAAAAAAGACCAGTCATGTAATATGTTTCCCTGTAACTCCTTTAAAGTTATGAACTGGTTCTTGTTATTGTCTTTTGTGGATAAACTGTGAGGTAAAGTGACAGAGTGTACTAGGATGAAAACATGAAGTATCTCTTGCTGATTATTGAAGCAGAGGATAAGATTTTCTTTGTGGTTCATGTGGATGATGTTGATTTAAGACATCTTTCCTGTCGAAACCTTCTTACTGCAGACAGGAAGTGTCCAAGCCTGCAGATGAACATAGAGTCAGTGTGTGTGTGTGTGTGTGTGTGTGTGTGCTGTACTGTAAGTCTTTGTATCTGCGGCTGCCTCGTCGTCTGTGTGTACTATCAGCGGTGATTTCTCAGAGGTCAGAGGCGAGGCTTTGTTCTGCCTCGCTCTGACGTCACCGAGCCGTCAGCTGAGTCTTTGTTACAGTTTCTGCAGCTCGCAAAATGGATCCTGTGTTCTGCACACACCAGCCGAGCGCTGAGAGGATTTACAGGCAGGAGATTAAATATTTCTGATACCTTTTTAGCAGCATGCTGTGAAGCTGATGATGCAGATTCTCTCCCCTCACATGAAGTTCGACTGCAGGAGTTTGATTCAGTGTGACGTGTCACGCACGCTCACAGCTTCTGTGAAAGATAACAGCCTGCGTTCACGCAGCATATCTGATTTTAAATGTACTCTGTCTGCTGGCACAGAACAGACTTCACATTCACACTTTGTTCAGATAAAATACTGACTCCTGTAGCTCCTGCATGGACATACAGTGTGTTTCACTCACCCATTTGATCAAACACATTTTGTGTAAAGAGGCTGCCTTTGGTCGTCCTGTGCAGTGCATGCTGTGGGTTTATTAGCCACGTGATGCTACTTTAGCTCTCGCTTCTACTCTCTTTTTCTGCTGTTGTGTTTTCCAATAAAAAAAAATCATACAAATGCGTCATTTTCTGTGTGTCACAGAATATTTTCTAGACAGAGAAGTTTCAAGTGATAATTTACTACAAAATTCTGTTTTGTGTATCAGTTCCTCTCCCTCAGATGTCTTGAATTGAAGATTTTTTTTTTTCTTTCCAGTGTTCCTTCACGGTAAACGGGTGATTTCTAAAAGTGTGCGCTCCCTTTTGCTGTTCACTCATGAAAACATCAAAACCATCTAAAAACGTGCATCCAAAACTCTCAGCAGCTTCCTGTGGTTTACACCAAGTCTTCCTTATTGTCTCATAGGCTCAATACTTCCAAAACACTTTGATTTCAGCCAAAAAGCTCCAAAATCCATCACATCCCATCCAGTGTTTTGGGTCACATGTTTATGATTTATAGCCTACAGCATTTATTTTATGTAGGTTGTAGGTTAGTAAGAAGTGATACTGGTTAACTGTTCTCTTAAAATCTAGCTAACCGGTGTACCGGTGGTTGGTAGAGCGGGGGCGTCCCATGTACAGATGCTGTGTCCTTGCTGCAGTAGCCGCAGGTTCGATTCCACCCTGTGGCCCTTTGCTGCATGTCATCATGTCATTCCCTCTTCCCCCACCCCTATTTCCTGTCCACCCTTCAGCTGTCCTTTAAAAATAGAGAAATAGAAGCACAAAAGCTGCAGCTTCGCAGAAATAAAGCGGGTTAGTTTGTGTTCACTGACACACGGAGCAGTCTGACGTCGCTCACAGTTAGAAATCGGTGTGAATCAGCATCCACTGGCACGTCCTTTTTAATGTTCTTTGTGTTCACACGTTCTTAAGAGAAATCCATTTTTTTGGGTGTCAGTGAAAAGTTTTTAACGTCTCATGAATCTGTAAATGCTGTTCTGGATCATTTCTGACCTTGAGAGACTTCAAACCTCCAGGACTTTGTCAGCACATCGTGTCTGTTTAGTACTCAAGTAATGATGAGAATAAACTCAAATGTGCAGCACCTTGCCAAAAAACAGCCACAAATTGCGTAAGATGAAACTGTGATTTAGACACGTCAGGACAACAGTAATAGAAAATAGAAAAATCCAATCGAATAAAACCACAATAAAGTAAGATATCAAAAAACTGAATTAATACATAAAACAGACAAGACAAATTATAATCAGGAGATGGTTGAAGCATCTACTCTATGTTACAGTTTTACAACATGTTCAATTTAACTAAGCAGCGTTTATCAGGAAAATGTAAAACTGTCGGATCGTTTCAGACATTCTGATTGGCTGCCAGTGATGTCACATGTTTTAACACTTGTCACTGAGGAAGTTAAAGTCATAAAAAGGTGATATGAGACAAGGAGCCAGTGACCTGCATGTTGGCTCCGTGCTGGCGTGCACACACGGATAGTCACAGGTTTGAGCGGAGAGTTTCACCTTGTGATAAGAAAACTGAACAATGACGCCGTTTCAAAGGGCAACAGAAGAGAGACTGAACATTCATCCTACAGAAATACACAACTGATCTCACACTCTGACCTCTGAGTGCTTTAAAACTACAGTAATACCTCAGTGACGACTAAACACTCCGGGACAAGCTTACCTTAAAAAATGCTGAAAAACTATTATTCATGTGCACGAGAACATTCTGTTTTTTCAAACATAAAGCACCATCCCAGCGTTCCTACATGACATCGCCCTTTATCAGCATTGGCCACATAAGTTACATAAGCACCGCTCATTTGTCCCAAAACAGCTTTATCTATGAGATGTGATGTTTGTTACATTTTGTCCATATTCAATAAACGTTACAGGAAG
>JAPQLA010000007.1:3114549-3131208 GCA_029822935.1 Naso vlamingii | reverse complement strand
AGCTTATGCAATCAGCACAGAGCTGAAACACATCACTGCCTGCTGTCCTCAACACTGTGTGTGTGTGTGTGTGTGTGAGAGTGTGTGGGACTGAAGCCTCCTGCAGCTCTGCCTACACCCCCCCACCCCACCCCACCTCTGCCTGACAGGCCGCCTGCAGAGCTGAGCATGAGGCGCCCTCTGGTGGCTCAATGTGAAACAGAACTGTCTGTGTGATGTTGATCCTTAATGAGACATTTGTCTCCTCTGTTATTGTCTCTGCAGGAAGGTCAGAGGTCACAGCACTATGAACCAGGCAGGGACTCAGTAAGTGTCCATTTTACTTTCATTTGATTTTGTTTATTCCTCCTGCTGAAGTTTGCTCCATCAACTGATTCTTTGTGAGAATCTTCTCGGCATTTTTTGTCTTGTGACCTTTTAAAGTCCATCATAAGTGATTTTGGGTTTCGTTTCTCAACATTCTCTATATGTTAGAAAATGAGGCTGGAAACGTGAAAAGGCTGAGAAATATACACTGTGGCGTTAGAGCCTTAAACTGTTTTTCCTCCCGTCTCCTGTTCATGATTTTATAGGAGAGCTGAAATGTTGGCTCAATGGCGCACTGTGGCCCCCCGGGCATGTGACTCCGCCCCTGTGCCCTGCTGGTTGAAGTGGTGGTGTATGACTGACAGCTTTGGACGGGTCTGGCGCAGGTCTGGATAAGTGAGACTTGACAACTGAAATCCAAAAATGTCTCCACAAGCTGTTCAATAATGACACAGATGTTGTTAGTTTGTGTTGTGACAGAGAGTCTGACCCACCATGCATCGTGGAAAGAGACAAACATTTTTCGCTTGAGATGAAATCACATGATCACTGAGTAGTCGTGGGTCATCGAGAGCCTCCAGCCTGTCGCTGTCCATGTTTCCAGTGTGATCATTCTTAATGTGGACGTGATAAATAAAATCAAATGGGTCTTATTTATTCCGTAAATTTATCTGCTATTGGAAGTAGACTAATAATACTCAGTTTGCTCTACACTGGCTCTATACTCCTCTGATTAATGCCACTCTGTTGTCTGTACACTTGCTACATTCAATTTATTTTCATGGAATTGCACTGTGTGTTTAATTTTGTATTGTTTTCTATTCATCTTTTTTTGGTATTTCTTGATAGATGAGATGCTGGGTGGGTTGGGGGCCGGATTGTTATAGTTCATATTGTATGTTTATATGTACTTTGTGTCCAAGTATGTTTTGAAATAAATCTCAATAAACATGTTTAAAAAAAAAAAAAATCAAATGGGTTGAGAAATATAATGGAAAAATTTCAAATGGAAAAGGTAGCAAGTGGAGTATTTCTTTTATTAGTTCTTTTACTTAAAAATAAAATCCTGTTCAACATGCTTTTGCTACACTTTTGCACTTTGTTTTGCAAGTTTGCACCTTTAAATTTTTATTTTTCCCTTTAATGTCAGCAGTGTGGAGGTAAAGCTGAGTAAGGGGCAACAATAAACTCCTGTTAGAAGCTAAATTCCACGTTATTGTTGTTTCATATGTTTTTGTCTTAATAGATGATGGATGAAATTTCTACTGTCTGCTTTAAAATGTTAGAAACTGAGTGTAATCTTTGAGAAGACTACATTGAAAATGAAAAAGTAAAAACAGCTTTTTTTGCGGTTGTTTTGTTTACATTTTTTGGATGATTTACAAGTCTTATCCTTTCCATGTAAGCCCGTCTTTGAGTATGATTAAAGCCCCGTGTGTCCCTCCAGCTAAACGCTGGCACCTCATCAAAGACAAAGAAGTAAATGTGTCATCTGGCAGAAATTCTCAACAAAAACTAAATTTATTCTGCCTTTATCGTTTTACGGAATCTCAGCCACTGTGAATGAAAACAGGTAAATCCATACATGAGACTTGAGGGTAACTCAGTCCAAGAGTGCAGTGATGGAGGGCGGATGTGAGCTCAGCTGAGAGGAACTCGAGACTCGGCTGCTCTCAGTGTGAAAGGTCATCTCATCCCACACACGGAGAGTCTCTCTGTGGAGGCGGCCTGGCAGTCAAACACTGTAAAACGTGACTGTGGTCTCGTCCACGTCCTGTTTTCTTCACTTTTATCACTAGAAAACCCCATGAACCTCTGCCATGCCATGACTCTGCTCAACACAGCTGGAGCCGATCAACGTCATCCTGAACTTTTCTAATGGAGGTTAGCCTGAATTATTAAAATAATTTGTCAGTCAAAATGTTGAAGGTGTCCCAAGACTTGAAGAGATCGTTAGCAGAAGTGACAATCCTGATTGTTTCCCACTTGTTTAGCTTCAAATTGTGAAAATATCAGATGATTATTTACAACAAGGGGAGCAAACTTGTTTAGAGCGTTTCTGTTGCCCTAAATCCTAAGTTGTTTTTCTCAGTGTTGAGGCTGTTTTAGGACAGCTCAGACTTCGCTCTTTAAAATGAACCTGCAGCTGTACTTTGGGTCACACAAACGTGCTAAAGCTTTCCTGTTAATGTTAGCATTCTAAAGAACTGGCTTTTTTGTGGGTTGTTAATGTGTCGTGTGTTTGTACAACTTGGCATTTATTATAGAAATGCAGCAGCAATGTTGAATGAATTATTGTTGCAGGAGTTTTAATGAACAGGACAGAAACACTCATAGTTACTGAAGTTGTGGCTCTATGCAGAACTTTGAGGTTTGAAAAGTCGAACAGCTGAGTGTGATGAGGGAACACAGAGCGGGAACCAGGAAGGTGGCGTCTGTCTGGGAAAAAGCAGAGGGTCTCCATCACCTGCAGCAGGAGAAAATCTCCCTGCTGGAAGAAATGGAAAAATCCAGAGCTGTCTGTGTGGTTCAGCTTGACTAGAAGAGAGAGGAGAGCAACAAACTTGTGTCTGCTGTGCAGAAGGCTGACCAGGAGTTTGATTTATTCCATCAAGTGGCTGGAAGACGAGTCGTCCCTCCTTCAGGTCACAGAGAGCATCAAGAGGACTGGAGCAGAAGTGCCAGTCTGGCCTAAAACAAGATTGATTTGAGTCGACTTCATTAAAATATTAAGTGCGTCTTATGAACAAAGCAATGAGACAGAAGACGCTGAAAAGCCCTATAGACATTTTGCGAGACAGTTGTGAGGCTGGTGGTCATTTACTGTGGGTGCATCAGTATCCATCGTCTCCAGTGACCATGGACATTTGACCCGTCACCGGCAACACTGGCCGAGGTGTTTTACACATGCCTATGTTTCTACTTCTGCTACTAACTAATGACAAGTCCCATTTAAATTTTACTAATAATATAAAGTACTATTGTAATAGTAAAAGTACAAATGATGCAGGCAATATGGCCTTTGCAGGTGTTGTACAAAAACGTAGATTCTCTCCGAATTTTGTTGCTGATGCCGTCAGGTGTAGACAGCACTGTGCTGAAGTGGGGCTGATAGTAGATACTTAAAATTAATGTTTTGGATGTTTCTGTGCTGCAGTAACATTTAGCATGTGTGCTAACCTCCTCTGTCACTTTCTGGGCAGTGTGTTTGTGTGGTTGTGTGGCTCAGCATTTCAGTCTTCACCTCTGTTGTATCACATGATCATCTGCAGAGGATGTTTGCTTAGTTGTCATGGAGACGTAATCAAACTTGTTCTGAGCACTTCAACTGAAAACTGAAATCTCAGAGGCAGATTTCAACAAAACTGTCCTTTAATTTGAGTCCTGCAGCGGCGTGTCCTTGTGTGGGGACACTGGACGCCCTCACCTGCTCTGCATGAGAGCATCAGCTTAAATTTTAATGCCGATCCACGGCAGCGAGGGAGCTTGTGTTGCATGAAATGTCTTTTATCCGCTGTCCCCTGGTGACACTGGATGTCATCTTAAAATAACACCAAGCATTTGAAAAGTTTGCAGTGCTTGTGATCGACTTTGTGCATGTTCTCTGGAGAGCTTCCAGACCCAGAATTTAAAAAAAAAAACACACATTAACATAACACTGATCAAGACACGCCATCTTTATTTTGCAGTGGGAATACAAATTCAAACACAACCATCCATGGAGCATTCACACAGCTTATTTAATCCAGTCTCAGTGTGCTTTTTGTACAAGCGCGTCTTGGAGGAGAAACAGCAGAAGCCCGTCACAATCGATGCAGTAAAGGCGACAAACATTTGGTTAAAAAAAGGAGGAATTTGACACTTTTTCATTCACAGAACACATTCCTGTCATTTGCAGAAAGAAAGGCAAAGCAGTTTTAACACACACACTACAGAAAGTGAAAAAAAGTGCTCAAATGAAAGAAAGTTTTGCTCAATAAACAAGATTTTAATCTCCCTCTTGGAGATTTTACAGACTATTTATTACACTTGGTTTCTTGCATCTTGTCTGCTATTATATATATCACAACATTACATTTGTCTGACGCTGAACGAACACTGTGGGATCGAGCAGGTTGTTGAACCAGCTGAGTATAAACTCAGCTAAGTCTGAACACATAGTTAGTTAGAAGGGTTGTACCAGTTTAATTAAATTTGACATTTTGGAAAATTATCTCTTTCATTTTCTAGCTGAGAGTGAGTGATATTTCACCACAAATTTCTTCTTCGTATATCAGTTACTCTCCCTTAAATGCTTTGAACTGACAATGCTTTTCCTTCCACAGTAAACAGGTGATTTCTAAAATGCGTGCTCCCTTTTGCTGGAAGTCTGTGGAGGTTCACTGCTGAAAACATCGAAACCATCTAAAAACATCTCAACAGCTTCCTGTGGTTTAATCGCGCCATAGGCTCAATACTTCCAAAACACTTTGATTTCAGCTAAAAAGCTCATTAATCCAACACACCCGATCCCATGTTTGAGTCGTGTGTTACGGTAACTCTCAATGCTGAACTTCAGCTCGAATAAATATGGCTCCACCAAAAACTGCAGAAACTCCTCTCACACAAGGCAGTAGCCATTTTCGTTCGCTTATCTTAATGTTTTCTTCAAAGATGCTACAAAGTTTTCCCAAACTTGTAAGCAAATGAACATGGCCGGTGCAGAGAGAGGTGGAACCATATTTATTTGAGCTGGAGTTCACCGATGTTTAGAGTAACATGCAACACAAACATTGGATGTGTTGGACTCAGGAGCTTCTTAGCCGAAATCAAAGTGTTTCAGAATTGCTGAGCCCACGACATGATAAAGACAACTTGGGTTAAACCACAGGCATCTGTGGAGAGCTGTGGATGGAAGTTTTTAGGTCATTTTGATGCTTTCACTTGTGAACCTCCATAGACTGCCAGCAAAAAGGAGCGCACATTTTTGAATTAACCTGTTTACTGTGGAGGAACACTGGAAGGAAAAAAAAAACCCAGCACAAATCCCTCAATTCAATACAAAGGAGAGCAACTGATGCACGGTACAAAACAGAATTTTGTGGTAAAATATCACTTGAAATTGAGAAGATTGTTACAACTCTCATGTCTGTACGTTTAACATGAAACTAACACTGTAGATGGCAAACTTAGCTTAGCACAAAGACTGGGAACAGATGGGAACAGCTACTCTGCTTTGTTCAAAGATTGCAAACTCCACATAACATTGATGCATAAACTGGTTTCCTAATACATCTGTTGGCACTGCTATGTTTTTCTCTGCTAATTTCTGAAAAACTGGAACAAACATCCAGCATGGGAATGTGCATTTTACTCATTAGTGACACCTTAACGAATGAAACTTATTCAGAAATGAGCAGAACAGGCAGCCTGAAGGCCGTCATGGGGGGGCGGTGCTTCTACTGATGATCATGACTCGAGAACAGGTGATTTTTATCAGGCGCAAACAAGTGTGAATACAGGTGAACATGACTCGAAAGTCTCCTATCAAAAAACTTCAGGAAAGAGATTTAGAACTTGAATTTTGAATTTATTATATATTTCGTTAAGTTGTCGCCTACAGGAAAGTGCTGAACAAAATCAGTTAGTGTTGACTTCAGACTCAATCTTGTGATCAAACCTGCGTTCAGCTGGTGCAACCGGCTGCTGATCTTTAAACTCTGAATCACATGAAGCTTCGTTTCCGGCCGTGGTCAGTCAAAGGTTTTCAACTGCTGTTGAGCTGCTCTGTGATATTATTTCAGTTTTTCAGATGTGTATGACCTTCCTCCTTCCTCTTTGCCACCACCATCATCATCATCAATGTCAGTTAAAAGCTCTTCTTACTGAAATCAACTTTGGTTCTATAAAAATACAGAAACAAACATTCTTCAATGACTACATTCAGTCCAGGACAGGAAAATAAAACTTCAAGCCTGTAAATCTGCAGCTTACACGCTCTGTTTGTTTGTCCTTTAAAGGGCTGATAAAAGTCCAACAGCTGCCTTTCAAAACCCACCGGATCTGAAACTTTTACACTCTTCACTAATGGACTCTGCTGCCACCAGGTTCAGGTACTCCAGATGACCCTGAGCTGCTTTTAGTGGTCCAGGGGTGTGTTAAAAAACAGACAGAACATCTCCATGGACACGACTGTGAATTCAGGCAGGAGCAACTGGAAACCGAGTTATTTTAGTTTGGGACTACGGGGATTGAATACTGATCAAAAAGCATTTAAGCTAAAACAACAATCAGTTCAAATTTTTATCAGATTTTAAAACCTTTCATACCACTTTTTTCAAATTAGTGACATTTACATTACTGAAATTGTCCTCTTCTCAAAGGTCCAATTTGTCCAAGTGAAAACTCTCTAAAGCTTGACTGAAAACCACGAGGGCTGCACAGTTTGAGAGCTATCTCAGTTTTAAAGGATAAATGTGGTTATAGTCCTTTTTTCCTTTTTGACAAGAAATCCCGCAAGAAGAACAAACCACCAACAGCTTCAATATATCAGAGCTGACTGGCACTTGCTTTACCGCACCGTTGTGATGGAAAGAGTGCTGAGCTCAAAGGTCAAGCTCTCAATCTACCGCTCAGTCTTCGTTTCTTCCCTCACCTGTGGTCATGACAGGTCATGACAGAAAGAATAAGATCCCGGACACAAGCGGCTGAAATGGGTTTCCTCAGGAGGGCGGCCGGCGTCTCTCTCGGGGATAAGGTAAGGTGTTCAGTCATTCATGAGGAACTTGCAGTAAAGCTGCTGCTCCTTTACACTGAGAGGAGCCAGCTGAAGTGGATCAGGCATCTGGTAAGGACGCCTCCTGGTCGCCTCCCTGTGGAGGAGTTCCAGGCACGTTCAGCTGGGAGGAAGCCCCCGAGCAGACCCAGGTCCAGGTGGAGAGATGTATCTCTGCACTGACCTGGGAACACCTCGGGATCCCCCCGTCAGAGCTGGCTGATGTGGCCAGGGACGATCTGACGTGGCTGGGCGGCTGCCTCTGCGACTCGACCCTGGATGAGCGATGGATGGATGATAGATCAGTTGCTGATATTCCGAGTAAATATCAGCCTATTGCAGATATGTTGGTATTGGTGTGTATATTCTCTGATATGTGCAATATTAAAACTGTTTTTTGAAGCAAGACAAAATGCTTTGACTAGTGATTTAAAATGGTGTAATTCCACAGTTTGTCCAGCAGAGGGTGGTATGTTATTTAATAACTAATAAGTAAAGTGTTCTTGAATATCGCAATTTTCTCACTACCTGATATCGATCGGTCCCTAATCTATATCATATTATCAGTTTTTGTGTGTGCAGCCACAGCCTTATATATTTATCATTGTTGTTCCAAAACTGCGTGACATGCTGCTGCCCCGAATACTCACAGAGCACCAAATGTGGATTAATACGCCATAGAAAACAGTCCCAAACAAATTTTTACAACGGTGCAATGATGTTTATGGAAATGATTAAAAGTGTATTTTTTTTTTAAAAAAAAACAATGAATGTAAATATTTGTGACTTGTTTTTTAAAGAGCTACATTTGCTTGTTGAACAACAAATTCTTGTTTGTTCTTTTTAGTGGATTTCTTGACAATGGGACAAAATCAGCTCCATGTGGTTCCTAGACTTTTTTTCCTGAGACATCACTTTAGTACAAACCAGTTAACTGTCAAACTTTCACACTCATGCAGGGACACCAGTTTACATAGGAATACCTTAACCTTCTCTAAAACCTATAAAATCCATTTTCCTTTAGTAAAAACATACGGCCACAAAAAATGCTTCAAACACTGTTATCAAGTCCAATTCTTATTAATTCGGAGGAGAAACTGGTTTGTAAGTCTGATTGAGACCAGGGTTCATATATACACGCTCAGAAAGAGAAAGGTGATTTTTGTCAAGGCTTACTGGCTCCGTCTTGCTGGCAAAGGCTCCAACAAAAACCTTCAGTTCAGCCAAACATTTAGAAACTCGAGCTTTACGTCACTGCCATCCTTCTTTTAAAGTTTGTACTGAAGAGCCACAGAGTATAAATTCCACATGGTTGCAAGTGCGCCCCCTCACGGAGACGCCACTTATACTGAATAAAAAAACAGAAGCTTTGAGACATGACATTTCTTCATAGTGTAAAACTTTTACGAATCATTCAAAAGAAAAATGCAGTGAACTGCGAGGAGTAAAAGTACATCTTTACATATTACTGCATACAAAAGAGCAGGTGAACTCAAGGTGTGTTCGCGTTGGTTTGGTCTGAGAGAGCACAAGGTTCGGCTGTGAGGAAGCATCTGTTGCAGGCTGACAACATTTAATAAACACTGTTTAATCTCATTTACTCGCACATGAGTCAGATTCTTACCCAGGAGGCCGAGCTGCCGGCGACGTGCTACAAAATGCTTCCAGCAGCAGCTTAATGCACATAAAAGGGTCTGTGGGAGTTCACTGGAACATGTTTGTGTTTTTGAAAGCACTGATGCACAGGACAGCCGTCCGAGCGGCCGGGATGAGCAACAAAGCCTCAAAGATTTGCTTTAACTACATCTGAGCGACTTTGTGGCTGGAAAACTACAGAAGCTTGAGCCTTTCGTTTGTGTTCACACTGCGAGCAGCTGCCAAGTCTGAGAAAAACAGAGAGGACAGGGACGGAAAAGCTGCTGACCTCAGCTAAACTTTAAATGATCATCATCTGTCAGCGGCCAATCAGATTGTTTGAAAGCTTTCATCTATTCCTGCTGAGGTATTTTGAATTTATGGGCAGGATGAGAAACTGATTAGAGACAAATGTTCATCTTCACAAAACAATCTCACCTCAGAGTCCATGATGCAGCTGTTAAACTACACTTTCAAAAATGACCATGTGGACAGATGTTGACAAAACTATTTTGGCACCAGGTCCATTTAGAAACTGCTAAGTAACAGAAAAACATTAAAATGTATTTGGCATCAAAATAATGAGAGTTTGTCAAATTTTCTTGCAAGTTTATGATCAAAATTTGACTTAAAGTTGAATTTCAGCTTTTAATTTTCAAAACTGCTGAGATTTTGATTTCAAACCTGTGTTGCCTGATTTTTTGCCCCTTCACTGACAAATTATCATCTTCAGTAACAGACTGCAAACGTAACAGAAATCAGTCGCCCTCACAACATAATCATTTGACATTAAGTTTGTGTCCACCTGATGAATGTTGGTATGACATTTATTCTCCTTTCAGCTGCTGTTGGACTTTGTTCAGCGCTGAGCGGGTTGTGAGCAGCAGCTTTATCAGAGGTTTGTTTTTTGATTTTAAACAGCTGCTTGAATCAAAACAACAAGCTGAAAGATGCTAAAATGCTGAGCAGAGCAGAGCTGCAGAGTCAGAGCAACCTCATGCACACGTCAATCCACCAGCTTCAAATACTCAAAGTGCTCCAAAAGAAAAATTCAGTTTTGAACAACGAGGCAAACTATCTGCTGCTGAACATCATGTTTAGGCTGAAAGCTCCAGAACAGCGACTTCACGTGCTGTGAGTGTTTTGTTGATGTTTCCAGGTCAAGACGAGCATTAAAATTCTAAATCTTCAGCAGAAACGATGTCTCTTGAAGAATGGTTCATTTCTTTTCAGAGGCCAGCAGGAAGCCGTGAAGCCTTTTAATCGGCTCATTGTTCTGTTTTGTCAGCTGAGTTTCGGTTACTGTTGCCTGATCAGAGTGGCTGCCTGCAGTGTGAAACTACGATGTGACTCATTTTATAGCCTGCTGCACGGAGCGTCATCAGCATGTAACCACAAATTACTGACCAGAACACCACCACCTTTAGCTGTTACTGAGGGATAAACACTAATTCCAAAAATTCTCAATTTCTGACACGCAGTGCATAATTCTTGTGGTGATAATGGCTAAGGTGCTCTCGTCAACACATTCAGTGCTTCAGTGTTAAAACATATCAAAACGAGCGGCTGCTTAAGAGGCTGCTTTCACACAAACTGATTCAAAGGGAAGAGTGAAAATAAAGGCACAGAGATTTGGACTCCTCTTCCAGTCCTTCCCCTCCCTCCCTCCGTCTCCAGCAGCAGCTTTGAGAAGTTTCTAGAAGGCTCTGTCGACTGCGATCACCATCAACACTCGCCACAGCACACAGGACCCGACTGACGTCCCTGTGAGCTTCAGCCTTGATGTGTCATCCAGTGGATATCAGCGCCACAGCCTCCCTTCCTTCTCCTCTTCCTCTCCCAGGGGAGCTCTCACAGTTGCACTTCTCCAACAGTCGAATGCAAAAAAACAAAAACCTGAAGCAGCAGCGACAGCAAAAATTCACCTCCTCTCTCCTCAGTCTCTGGATTCAAACCTGATCCATTTATAGCAGAACGCAGTCACACGAAGTCACAACAAACACTTGAAGCATTACACACTAACAGCTACACAAGCAGCAAGGGGGGGGACTTTTATCTTTCAAACATCCTCTCTATGTCGAGATGTTGAGAACATTTCAACACAGATTTTCAGTTTCCTGTTGACTGTACTGATGCCTCTCCTCTTCTGTCAGGTGACCGTTCGCCCGCAGCAGCTGTGGCGTTGCAGCTTTAGACAAGTTTGCCACAGTTGTGTGAGTTGGAGCACCACCAGCAACACGGATCAAATGCTGAGGAGACAAACGGGGTCAGGCAGCAGTGGAGAGTGACCTTCCATCAGTGATGCAGACTCCCACTGTTCGTTCTCTAATTCCACCTCTGTTCGAACACGGCGTGCCCGGCCTGAGCAGCAGGATCTTTGATGCTGCTTCTGAAAGTGCCTGAAATCTTTGCTAATTGTGTAAAAGCTCTTTTCTATGTAGATTTAATCAATTCCTGTTTAACAGCTGTTCTAACATTCTGCTTTGCCAAACAGAACCAGACCAAATTTGATTTTAACACAAACTGCCGCAAACAACAGAAAAATGCTCCTTCAATTTGACCTTTTTTTTTTTTTTAAATTTCAAGACCGAAAATCGACCAAATCTGACCGAAGTCTCGTCTCCAGGCAGCCGCGGACGCCTTTCTGCAGTCAGGTCACTGTATCTGACACATGTAGTGTTTGTCTCCGTTTATGACTGACACTCAGATTAATCAGGTGAGACGGGGAAGCAGCTGTGAAATGATCCATCACACTCGGCTTCTTCATCAATATCAAGTGCAATCTAGAGGACATGATGACGAACAGGCATTATTTAGTGCTTTGGCAGCAGGCCTCGACATCCACACACCATACATGACCACAACAGACAGTAACACACACACACACACACACACACACACACACACACACACACACACACGAGAGAGTTAAAAAGAAAATCCTCAAAAAGCACAAAAAAAAAAAAAAGAATTTTCAAAGTGTCTGACAAAAGGAGTTGTGTGTCGTTGACTTCTCATCAGAGTCGGCCACAACTATCACAACGAGACAAAAGAACAACTTGCTGCAGTGCATTCTGGGAGTTGGAGTCAATATTTACAGCCTGTGGAATGATAAGGTACCAGTTGTTTTTTTTATTCACACACAGTATCGGCTCTTTCATTCCTGCAGCAATGACCCCGCCCACAACATGGCTGCCACGCTGTGATTGGTGTTTGTCAAAGAATCAATACTCCCACTCGTCCGTCTTCATGTCCAGGTAGTTGAGAATGTTCTGGGCAAATTTCACCGCCTGCTTCCGCGCCATCTTGGTCATCTCGTCTCCCTGCGGGTCCACGGCGTCCAGCGCCAGCAGCTGTTTGGTCAGCAGCTCCTCCAGTATCATGTAGCTCTTGTCGGCCCGCTTACCGTCGAAGCCCAGCACCTGAGCCTGGAGGTCAGAGAGGCTGCCCAGAACCAGCCACACGGCTCGGTGCGACGGGTGCTCACTGGGACCTGGCTGGCGGCGGGCAAGGGCCTCGCGGAGATCCAGGAATGTGATGATGGCTTGGACCTCGACCACGGCGCGGCGGCGGGCCTCTCGGATGCACGGGTTCTTGGCTGTGTCCACCTGGTCCAGGTGAGTTAGGAGACCCTGCAGCTCGGCTTTGGGCCTGAAGCTAAGATCGCCCATCACGCAGTGCCGCAGAACGCCCTCTCGCAGGTGGGAGACGTGAGCTCGCACCGCCTCGATCTCACGGATGGAGTTGTTCTGCGCCAAGTCGTACCTGAAGAAGAAACAAACGCTGAATCACACGATCTGAAAACTCCTGATCGTCAAACTGAAGCTTCAGAAGACGGTCAAACCTGAAATGAGCTTCTTTACCAGCTGTCGAGTCAGAATCAGGTTTGTTTGGACGCAGAAGTTTTGGTTTATTATAAAAATATTAATATTAATACTTAAGATTAACTGTGATAATCAAACAGACAAATTATTTGTGTGTCAAAAACATCACTTTTTGATTTATGTTTTTATTTTTCACATTCTCTTTCATTGTTAAAACCTGGAGCTTACATTACCCACAATGCAACTCAACCACAGACAGTTGGGTGAGAGATTTGTGTGTGTTACGCTAATAGCCGCTTACACAGCCGGGGACTTCTGGCCTGCTGCACACATGCTCAGCTCACTTGTCTCTAACTTTATGCATCCAGATTTTTACTTATCTTAAAACTTTGTCCTCAAGTTCAATCATTTATCTGATCATATGATTACATGATGCTTAAGGTCAAATTCGATGATCAATATTATTAAATTATTGCCCAGATTTGCAAACAGCTTTTTTCAGCAGGAGGGAAAATTTCTGCAGCTCAGCACCAAAGTGACGAATCTGAAAGTGTTTAAGGAAGTGGTGCAGCTAAAAACCCTCAAAATTAAAGCGTAAATCAAGTTAATCTGTCTGTGGTGCTCCGATAAACCGCATATGCTCAGGAGTCACCCTTAAATATATTTTACTCTGTTCATCTATTTCAGTAAAGCACTTTTTTGGCTGCTCTAACAGTGGTAAACAAATAAACAATTAAATGTTGACATGTCAACCTTTGTGAAAAAGCAAAGTTGTTTTCTAATCCAGTGAGATTGTTTATTTCCAGCACTCAGAGTTTCCACCGACCTTTTTTACTCTGCGTGAGGGTCAAAAGCAGGCGGCACAGAGAAAACATGCGGATGGACGGACAGGTGCTCAAAGCAGCGCTTCAGTCTGCTGCTCTGCGTGATGAAGTACATGGTAGGCGTATTACTGCTATCAGAGCCGCTCTGCTGATGGGAGTCTAATTCATTCCTGACAGAGCAGCATAATTCAAATCCACATTCAACAACAATACCCAGTTCCTCCTCCACTTCACCACCCAGCCTGTTTTACACCAGCACACAGAGCAGTGAGAGGACAGACACACTGTGAGCTACATCACATTTCAGAGGACGTCTTCTCATCCTAAACTAATACCAATTCATACAATGAATTAAACAACTTTGATTCTGAACTGCTCTGAACTCAACAAGACTCTATCCTCATTTTGGGAATTTGTGTTGTTCACTATTTTCAGACTTTTTATAAACTCAAATGACCAGTCGTTCACGGAGAAAATACTCGGCACACTAACAGGAAATGAAAGGATCTTTAGTCGGAGCCTACCTGCGCGTGTCGTCTCCCTCCCCCTCCAGATCCAGATGTTTCAGCAGCCCGTTTATCTCCTCCACAACCTGCTTCCGGTAATTTCTGATTGCTGCATTCCCAGAAACATCCAGAGCATCCAGCTCCACCTGCATCTCCGTCAGGATTCGTGACAGGTGGGCGCAGCTGTCCCTTCCGCTTAGACCCATCAGCAGTGCCACCAGCTGACTGCGCGCCACACTCACCTTCACCATCACCTGGTTGATGCAGTGGACGGCCTCGTGGGTGTCCCCTGACAGCGGCAGGGAGAGGGTATGCTGCTGCGTGCGCCCCTCGATCACGTCCTGCACGGCACACAGGCGTGTCAGCGCCCGGTAGCGCGCCTTGCGGAGCGGCACCCTCCCCTCCGTCTTGACTTGGGTGAGCCTCAGCACGAGCTCCTGCAGAGCATCAACCAGCTCGTCATTTATTTCAGCCACCCCGCCGGCGCGTTGAGGCGCCACTACCCGTTCATCCACCAGCTGTCGCGCCTGGTTGCTCAGCTCTTCGATGGCCAGACGGGATGGATGAGTGGCGTTCTCCTCCAGGTAGCGCAGCAGGCCCTCCACCTCCTGCGCAGCTCTCTTTCGTGCCCCCTGCAGCTCCGGTTTGCCCTCCGTGTCCACTTTGTCCACCTCCAGCAGCAGCCGCGTCAGCTCACGCTCCAGACGCTTGTAATCGCGGTCGTTCTGCATGCCACTGAAGGTGCAGACCTGAGGCCCAAGAGACGCCACCTCCTTCTGGACCTCGTACAGCCGCATCATGGCGGGGTGCTGCGGATGACACGCCTGCTGCTGCTCCATTGGATGTTGTTGCTGCTGCTGTGGGCCGCCATGGTCCATCCTCTTCCCACCATCAAAGGGCTTCCCAAACAGGCTGGAAAGAAAGGCAGCATGGAAGCAAAGTCAGAACAATGAGCAACGATTCAGAGCAGGAGAAACACAGAGGCTCAGCGGGGTGAACATTGTTGTCTACTGGCCAGAACGGGTGGATGACTTCAAAAGTTTCTTTTCAGACACTCACAGCTGACTTTGGTTGAGTAGAACCTCAAACGAATGTCTGAAAGACGAACTCTGTAACCTCAGTGAAATCTCCACAACTTCCAGAAAAGTCACAGTTCAGTCTATGTTCTCTAACGCTGCCTAACATGTAAATGATGTGCTATTCTGAGTCACATTCCTGTAGAAACAAAAGTCAGATGCTTGTAAATCTGCCTCCACATCTCCAGAGGAAACCACAGCATCAACACAAACTGACCTCGACCTTCTGATTTAACCACAAGGCCGTTGTGTTGCACAGGAAACATTCGCCCACTGACACTTAAAAAAAACATCACAGACATGAAATCAGTCAAGGATTATGTGGTGTATGTATCTCCAATTTGCAGGCGATTCTGTTATGCGGAGTGTGTCAGAAATCCAGCCTGCAGGCGAAAGAGTCATGAAACATGAAAATAATCCGTCTGATGTGTAAAAGATCCCGACGCTCCACTGCTGCGCTGACGACCTGCTGCTGAAACGTTACCAGCCTTTTCTGTCTGGGAATGTGAAAAACTGAGCCTGAAATTTGGGATTTGTTCCTGGTTCAGTTCGTAAAAGTCTGTCGGCTTCGAATTCCTTGGAACCATTTTGATAAACTGTAACTATTGCAGGTCAATATAAAGATATTATGTCATTATCGAGATATGAGACTGTGTATCACTGTAGATATTGTGTATTGTTATGTCGTGATATGATATAAATGGTGTTTTTGTCTTGGTTTTAAAGGCTGCTACAGTAAAGTGATGTTCTTCTCTCATCTTATCACACAGTTGGACTTGTTTTGATTCTTGCCTTTCCCTACTTAATTATTTTATTATGGCTGGGTGATGTGGCCTAAAAATAAAATCCCTGATTTTTTTCATACCACATTTGATTTGTGATATCAATTGATTTTTTTTCTTTTTTCTTTTTCTTTTTAAAATCTACAACAGACAAAGGAATTATTTCAGATACGTTGCTTCTATTTCAAAAAACCTAAATTTCCCTCCTGGGAGTAAAGTACAAACTTTTTTTAAATAAAGGTTTGATCAAACAAAGACGAAATCAATCTAAGATTAATAAAGTGCCGGCTGAACTTTCACCAAATTTATACTACACTTACAAAAAAACACAAGAGCCCAGAGCTGAGAGAGCGCCGTAGGTTACCGTATTTACCCTAGTTAAAGGGAAAATACATTTTCATGATTTTGATATTTTTTTTTGACGTTGTCCAAACAAATTAATTTGAATTTTGATTTGAAATCAATCTATGGACCCGCCCTACATTATATCTACATTACTTATGATTATTGATCATAAATGGAATTATGTTATTATTTGTTGAAACCACCAATAGTCATCCCAACAATATTGATACATCAGAGAGAATTTGGTTAAAAAATTTGTAATGTTGGATTCTGTCTCCCAGTTTCGCATTAATGAAGAGCTTCTGAGAAAATTTAAAAGTATTTAGATATATAATGTGTATTGAGATATAGCCCAAAATTATTGCGATATAATTTTTTTTCTCTATTTCTGAAACTGCAATATCTGAGAATTTAAATATCTGTTATCAAAGCAAAAAATTGCAACCAAGCTTTAGTAAATGAAAAGCTTTACAATTTAAAAACAAACTTGTCAGTCCTCTCTAAAAAATGAAGTTGACACCTTTCCTGATTTAAACTTCGCCCATTTCCCCCCCAAACATCTATATCTCTGAGATCTGATGTTTGTTGACATTTTGTCCATATTCAA
>JAPQLA010000007.1:3082086-3102838 GCA_029822935.1 Naso vlamingii | reverse complement strand
AATGCCATATCGTGATTTGCGATATAATGATATTCCAAATCTAACTATAGTGAATCAATGAAAGTAATCATATGTCTTTATATTGCCCAGCCCCAATTTAATACATGTAATCTAGGCTATTTATTAAAAGTATGAAGATGCAGAAATTAAAAATACATAAAGTAGCCTACAAGTAGTCCTCTAGTACTTCAGCAGACGTTATTAGTTACTCACCGTTAATCAGTCCACCACCGAGCCACAAAATAACGTCACGAATATCAGATGCATTAGCAGTAACGTTGCTTCTTGTTTTCGCTGCTCAAGTGTTTAAATAAATCTGGCTGTTCAACTCGCGCCGCAGCTTCCCCTTTAATCCGACCAGGATGACGTCATGAGCGAGGAAGAGCTGGGGGGAGCCGGGTAACGCCATTTTCACGCATCGCACAGTCAGTCATCCGGCAGCCAGAGGACCAGCGAGCTGTCATCTTCACGGGCGGCAAGTCAACTTCTTATTCAGCTCCATGAAGCCACTTTCAAGTTAGTCTGACGGGCTCGTTGCTGCCATGGAACCGAAGGAGAGCAGGCATTTCCGGTCCGGCTCACACTGAAGTCCGTGTTTTGACAGTTAGCTGGTTAGCTATGTAGCTAGCTGGTCATCATTAGCGGCGGTCGATGCAGTAAAGCCCAGCGTCAGTCTGCGGAACATATCCGCAGGAGCCCGTTTGGAAATTGTATTTTACTCAAGTGAACTTACATATTTTGACACTTCTCGACAAACGTTGTCGGCCAACGGAAAAACAGCCTCATCTTTGTTTAGACGTGATTTAAAAGGAAAATCTGCGAGGAAAACGAGCGTTTCAGTCAAGCTACATTGGCAACGGATGTCCTAGAGAACGGTAAGAACGGCTCCGTGTATTTCTTGGAATGTCATTAGCTAATTAACCACTTTCAGATGCTTTTTAATTTGTTTCTTCAAGTGTCATTTTGTCAGACAACAAGCGTTTCAGTTATTAACCTTACATAATCGGGGCGCATGTGTTATAACGCACTAACCCCTTTGATGCGTGGTCGGTGTTTACGTTAATTGCAGGAATTAGACGCCATAAGCAACTGTCACCGAGAGTGCTAATGTTAGCTGGGAGTTAGCACTGCGGTTGGTCTGTCAGGCAGGAAAGTATTTGCTAACTGGTTCTTCAGGTTAATCCATTTGTGAGCGAGGTCGCCAGGACAAAGCAGCAGGAAGTGTGGGGCCACGGACGGACTGAAACATGTCTGACAGCTGGTGGAGAGATGCACTTGTTGGGCTCGGCAGCACCCTGGCTTCTTGATGCTGATTTAGTCATGCGATAGTCCGCTGTGTTGTCCTGTCATTGATATTCAGAGCAGGATGAAGAGCTGTGAAAGCTGCCTGTGTTGAGCAGACAGCTTCAGAGGGACAGTGGATCTCAGTGTGGGAGCTCACAGCTGGGATCTGATAACTAAAAAGACTGATCGGCGTCTGAATATTTGAGATTTTGGAAGCACAAACACACAATCATAGAGGCAACCATGCATGCAAGAAATCTCAGGAATACACACAAGCATTCCCGACAGTTACGTTTACCCTGCCCTGCGGTCTCTAAGGTTCAATCCAGCCGAAGGAGTGCTCATGATGACAACCTGCAGGGTCCCTTCCCCAAGATAACACATCTGCCCTCCAGGGACAGCTTGTTGTTAACTCTGACATCCCGAAGGTTTTTGTGTGTTCAGTTCTCTGCTCCTGGGAAAAACAGCCGTGTGTTGTTGCTGCAGATTTGTTGTACTGCTACAGGTGCCTTGAGGAGCACAAAACGCTTCTTGCAGATGAAGTAGGGCTGGGCGATGTGGAACAAAATCCATATCTCTGTATATTTTTAGCTGAATGGCAATACATGATATATATCTCAATATTAATTTTTGTAGAGAAATAACAAGCCAAAACCACGTGCCAAATTGTCACACAGAGACTTTTATTTGTAGACAGCTGCGCAATATCAGCATGCACATAAAAAAATGACAGAAAAATAAAGTGCTAGTATACATTTAATAATAATAATAATAGTTATAATTATATAGAAATGTCCCTCAAATAAAATAAGTAAAATAAAAAAAGTCCTCTTCTAAACTACAAAACACACACAGATGTGCAAATAATGGAAATGTAAACAGAATTTTGATAAAACCATATTGCCTCATCTTTTGTTTCTTTGGAAAATATATTGATGTATCCTAAAATATATCTTAAAAGCCCAATATATGGCCCAGCCCTGAGCTGAAGCAAGTTAACCAGCATACAACCAAATCCTAAAACTGACTGCTGACAAAGAGCGTTTTTATTGTGTTGTTGTCTTTTGTGATTTTACACATCATGTTTAATAAATAATTTATTACAGCCAGATGTTTCTCTTTTTTAGGCTGACAGCATATAGGGCCTAACTGTTGTGGGATTTTTGAGGCCAATATGATTGTAGGGAGTAAGAAAATTCCGTTATCCAATATATCAGCTGATACTGTACATATTCTATTTTAATGTGGTTACCAAATATGATTTGTAATGAAGGCAGGATATCTAACAAAATCTATTACAAACATCAGTGCACTGACCAGTAAACACTTCATTTATTTCTAATTAATTAATGGACAGCCCTCTGCTGGACAAACTACATGATAACACCATTTTAAATAACTAGTCCAAGCCTTTTTCCAGACTTAAAACGGTTTTAATAATAATATTTAATTTAAAAATAATATCAGTCTATAATACTGGCAAACCGATACATTGGTCGGGCCTTAGAAAGCAATATTGATGTGTGAAAATTACAATAAGGTGCATTTTTTAACAGTATATGAGCCAGTATTTTTTTTTTACAGAAACATGAAATATGAACAGTGTTTGTCTTTGGACTGTAATCTCTTAAGTACCTCAGACATCCTTTGGAATTGTTGCACTCTGAATTCTTGTTATTTATGGGTGACATCTTGACCTGGTGTCTCTAAGTTGTTCCATAACCTGTTACAAGCTGCTGCTCGTATTCCAGATTGTGAAAATACACTGTGGTGTAAGTTCAGCAGTGTGAAATGATGCCAGCAGCAATGAGAAACGTCTGCTAGAGAGGAACAGAAACAGAAACTCTTTGAGCTCCGTGAGTAACACTAGAGGAGCTCGTCTCAACTTCTTCAGCGACCCAGTTTTGTTCACACATTCTTAAAATCTGATCTGTGGAGAGTCTGAAGAAAGTTGTATATCAAAGCCAGAGTCTGTGGAAGGAATACATCCTGATACAGTATTTATTCTCTTGGTAACTTTCAGGCTTCAGGGTGCTGCAGCGAAGAGCGGTGCCACTGTCTCTGTGGATCAGAGCATCCTAAACTGCTGCAGTGACTCCAGTGATAAATTTAATCTCTCGCCCAAGGCTCGCTCATGGAAATTAAAAAAGACATTGATGCTGTTGTCATGTGGGGGCTTCTAAAAAGTGAGCCTGAGACTTATTTTAGGAAATGAAGTGTAGTTTAACAGCAGCTAATTAATCCACATTCACAATTATTCCCCTGTTTTAAGATTTTCAGTGTTAAATGACCTCAGCAGTAGACCCTGATTTCCGCCAGACAGAAGAACAAATGTGTCCATTATCGATGCCAACCTTACATGTCATTTCCTGTGTTTCAGCCGTGCGGTGTCATGTCTCGTGACTGCCTGATTTGTTAACCCTTTTTCTTCCTCCCTGCAGCTAATGTCACCAAATGATACATTAGTCGTTACGCCTCAATAGTTTAAAACAGGACTGATGTTCTGCAGGAAGCTGGGAATCAAAGACTGCAGCGTGTGGAAGGCCACGAGAGGTGCGAGAGGAACAGGACAAGATTTACATAAACGACTTTGATCATTTTTATGTTAGTATAGTTACTAATAGTCGATAACTGCGTCTGACCTGTCAGTTCTCAGCATCTTTGGGTTCATTGTTGTTTTGTGGTTTTGAGCAGAAGGTGGGAGGGTTCGGGCAGATGTTATGAGTTCAGAAGTACGTCCACAGCTCGTGGTCGCCTTTGGTGCTGGAGTGGGTTGTATAGTTCTGTGATGTGGCGAAGGCAGGTTTTGCTCTTTTTGTTTTCGGCTAAGACAGACCTAGCTGGTGTTGTCAAGTCAACAACCCCTTCCTGTTCTTAAAGCTATGCAAGTAGGGGGTAAAGATTCGTGTTAACTTGGTAGGCGATACAATACAAGAGTGATGTGGGCCCATTTAGAATGATACGATATGATACAATTCAATGAATAGAAATCGATGTAGTAATGTCCTTTCTTTTTTTTTTTCGCTAAAAATGGAGGAAAAGAAAAAGCCTGTTTCTGTGCAGTGGTAGAGGAGGTCAAACAGTGGAAAAGCTCGATACACTGAACTCCACAAACATTCAGTTCAAGACCTCGATTCAGTCTGTGTGGAGCACAAACGCTAACTGAGGACCTCTGGTTCTCCTGCTGCTTCCTGCCATCATCCACCGTTATCTGAAGAGACGCTGCTGACACAACACACATGAGCAGAATGAAGGAGAATGACCTGGAGTAACCTTGACAACTATTTACATTAGAACTTACATTAGAAAAATACATCCACAGAACGTTTGACATGCTAAATACTAGGGCTGGCCCTGAACCTATTATTTTAAGGTATTTCTCAATGAAGGCAAACTACAAAAATGGACTCCATTTTACTTCTGCATGTATAAAAGTGTTTCTCATCACGTTATCTTGGGTTGTTCACTCATTAAACAGTGACAGTGTTATACTGTACAAACTGATTTTAAATACAAACTGTTTAAAGTCCTGTTGTTTTCGGTCATGAAAGAGCATTAATTAGACCTACAGTATTCCTAAATTTTAAACGTGTTCCTTGCAAGAACAAATGTTTTGAGGTTCGTTCGGTAACACCAACAAATGTCCAAAGCCTAAAAAACGGCACTGGAACCAGCCTTACTAAACACAAGACACTGATTTTTAGTATCAATAAATACCATAGAAATTTGTTGTGAAGTACAATTTTAGATCAATACAAGTAACACTAGTAGAGTGATTTGCTCTTAACCATCAATGTAGTTTGATTGTAGAAATGTAAACTCGTGCATCGATTGTTACAGCCCTGGATGCGAGACACGCTGTTGTCTTTGTGAGGAACGCTGAAGAAAGCCTTTGGCTGAAATGCGTCCATTTTTATCTGCTGCTGTGCATCAGTAAACAGTCTAAAAAAATCATTGGTGAGTGCCGATGACTTGCTGTCACTTTTTGGATTTTCGGGTCAGCACCCAATACACTGAAGAGATTTTTTTGAGTGAGCACGCCACTCTGTTTGTCTGTGTGAGTACCACAGCAGCAAATGTGAAATGTTTTCAGACTCAGGCACATCAGTAGGACACCTGCTGGTCATTTGAACCATTGATAGAGAGCAGCCAAACAAAAACATATCTATAACTTTGTTGTAGGAGATTTAAGATTAAAAACAGTGCGGGGGCTCAGAGTGTGTCTGACTTTCTCTTTAAATGTGGGTGTGATTCACAGCTCCCATCATGCAGTGACCATCAGGGCGCACATCGCTGACTAAGACTGTTCGTCACAGTGCAGCTCTTCCTGCTGCCGGCTCCATCCTCATGCATGAAGCCTGCAGCAAGTACTTGCTGTTCCTTTTTTTGTGCTTGGGTATCAAACACAACCCACCCTCTCCATTCATATTCACATCCCCCACAGCGTTTGTCCCCAAACTCCCCATTGCCTCATATCACTGCCTTATTCTGCTGATACGAAGAACTGCAGCATCCCCAGGTGCTCAGCTTCAAGCCAGCTATTTGCATTTCAAAAGTTAACATCAGAAGTAGTTTTCTGCGTCTGTCCCTGTGGGGCTTTGACTTCTGAGACTCATCGGATGCCAGAAATAAAAGGCTGTTGGATCAGAACGGGAAGAAAGGCACATGCTGTCACTTTCGCTTCTCTCTCACACAGCAGCCTGCAGCCGTAGTTGTTGTCTGTCTCGTTCTTTGCAGTTTGGGACATTTCTGCTGGTTAAAAATCGATCTGACTCTGTATTGTTCTAAACGCAGTGATTCTTTGATTGACAGCCACGTTACCTGCATGGCCCTTCAGGGATCAAGTTCGTAATGTAAGAGGAACCTTTATCAAAATACTTTTTATTTTAAAGGATGTGTCATCTGTGTCATCTGCTTGTCATCAGTTTTAAGCTCATTTACAGCAGTGAGGGACGGCTAACTGAATGGGTTTGAAAAAGAAGCTAATGCTAACACTGATATGATGTACATTTTGATAAATAACTGATACATTATTCGCTGCAGCAGTGAAGTGTTATCTTTCTCTCTTGAAGAAGCCTTTCTGTTAACTTTAACATAAAACGTTAATTGGTTAAAATTTAAAGTGTTTAGTTGGTAGCTGATAACATTTCCTCTCAGAAAGGTGTGTATTTTATTAACAGATGATTTGATTTGTTGTATCTCATATAGAGTTACTGTGAACTATTTTACATACGCGGAAAAATCACGTTATAGGTCAAATTACTGGTCAGTAAATTTATCACTGAGTTGACAGAAAATTAAGAGGTAACTGTTTCAATAATTACTCTTTGATTTAGTCATTCTTTAAGCAAATGTAAAATGTTTCATGTGTGGGAATTTGATGTTGTTGTTTTTTTCTGTCTTATGTGCTAATAAGCTGAATATTTTAGATTTTGGATGATTGGTCTGAACTTGTTTTACTTTTCTGACATTCAGTAAACACACCAAACAATGAATGAATCAATTTATAGAGGAAGTCCTCAGGTCAATCTACGGTGAATAAAAGTGTTAATTATTGGCCTAATTAATTTTTGCTGGTGTTAATAAGAAAATAATAGCGTTATGTAAGTGTCTTTTGAAATGGTTGTTTCATTTAAGGAACAGCACCAAAAACACTCAGAATTTTCTTTACCTTTTGTCACATTGGGAGCACAGTATCAGTAAATCTCTTTGAAATGTAGATGAGCTCGGTATAATGTTGATTTAAATATTATTTCACTTTCTTTGGTGCTGCTCAGCTCAGCTTACCTGAAGCTGCAGTTCTCCGTCTCCTCCCGCACACGGCGTCCTGCCCTGCTGTCAGCTGATAGGCTGCAGGCTGGTTGCTGAGTCACATGGAGCCATCGGGGCTACAGCTCGTCCTCCGTCTGCCTTGTCTGCTCAGGGCGCTCTGCAGTTCGACTGTGGCTTTCTTCTCTTACACACTTGAACTGAATTGTGAAATCTTAGTTAAGGTCGACTCTGCTGTTTTCACCTGCAGCTTTTACACTGAGGTGTGCACGCTGGAACTTCCTCCTTAAGGATAAGAAGAATGTTGGTTCAGTCACACCCGAGAGTCGTTTAATGTGTGTTTCTCACAGACCCATGCAGCAAAATGTAACTTCAGTCACTGATCTGGTCATTATTTAGTGGAGAGGGTGCTTGTAGTTTCAGTTGGGCATGCTCGCAGAGATTTATTAGGCAGCTTGCTACAAGTGCTGCCGAAGCGCCCAGTCATAATCCTCTTAAGTGTGTGCGTGTGTGTGTGTGCATGCATTTAAATTTAATACAAAGCAGTGAAAGTCTAGATGGACTGGGAAGGAGAGCATACAGTGTGTGTTTAGGGTCAATGTCAGAGGAGTGGATGCTAACCTGCCGTGTTCAGCTAATTGTGCAGATAATAATAGCATGTGTTTTATCCACTGCACCTGATGGTCTTCCTCTGTAATCGCCAAGGCTGATTCAGGATCTGATTATGTGCTATGACAGCTTTATGGTGGCACTAAGATGCTGATTTGTTTTTGGAGATATTGTAATCACGCTGAGGAATAGCTTGGCATTACCTTACTGTATTCATATTGCAACAGCAGTGAAGGACAAAAATTCAAACTTTCAAAGATAGCAAAGTTAAACATGACTACAACTGCATATTTAAATTTCCTTAAAACTGTCAGGTTTCAGGATATTGGATTAAACTTGGATAAATCCATGTGATGCTCATAAATGCTTACTTAAATTCATATTAAGGATGCAACGCTATAATATTGAGGTTGACATATAATAAAAGAAAAGTGAAAACTGGTGGCAGCCACTCCTGTAATTGAAGTTTTCTGTGGGTTGCACT
Source organism: Naso vlamingii (assembly GCA_029822935.1). NCBI lineage: Eukaryota > Metazoa > Chordata > Actinopteri > Acanthuriformes > Acanthuridae > Naso > Naso vlamingii. The sequence goes on along the minus strand of JAPQLA010000007.1, from coordinate 3,094,692 downwards.
CAGAGTTTCCTCACCTCAGATCTGTTGTTATCTTCAAACCGCACAGCTCACGAGCTTCAGATGTGGATTTGAACTGTCAGCAGGCAGAAGGTTTGATGTCTCTGGTTTGGTTTGTAGCTTTTATCACATCTGCCACAGTTCCTCTTTTTTTTCTTTAAGCATTTTAAATGATGACTTCTCAGTTTTTTTTTAAAGCACTTCGAAGTCCAAACTACATTTCACAAATTTTGCATTAAAATGTAACCGTTAATTCATCTTTTTCTGCTGAAACACCTTGCTGCTGCTCACACACGGCGAGAGCTTTACAAGCAGAGCAGATGGTTCAGTCTGACTTGCTCAAGGGCACCTTGAGTACAGTTGGACTAAAAGAACCATCGAGTCACAAACATGGACATAACCTTTTGTTAAAGCCAGTGTTGTTCTTCCACTCTGACCCGTGCATTGATTGTTAAGCGAGATGAACTGTAACTGTAACTGTAAGAGGCAGTAAGACCAGAGAAGGTCAGGACAATAAAACCGCTGAGGGTTACGTGTTCGCCAAGGCCACCAAACGTTAGAGGTGGGGAAAAAAAATCCATACTGCGTAATATCGCAACATTCTGCATGACGATATATTTACAGACACCAAGTATTGATTTTTTAAAAAATTATTATTATTGTTTGTTTATTTTTATTTTGTTTTATTTTATTTTATTTTTAAACATAAATTCTTAATAAATGTTGAAAATGCAAACTCAACTTTCTGGGTAATGGAATAATAAAAATCAGTTGATTTCTCAGTACACTAGATGGTGCTAAGTGCTCACTGTCTGGTGAGGTAATAAAAAATTTAATTTAAAAAAAATTTAAGTGAGATGAATAGACAGAAACCTTCATTTAATTAGATGAAATAAATGATGATGGTGACAAAGTTTTACCTCGGGAAAATGATTTGCAGTAGAAAAGGGAGAAAAAAAATCGCAGTATATGATATTGCAACACTGAACATATTAACACAATATTGAGATAATATTGTATTATGACTCAAGTATTATAATATCGTATCGTGGGGCGTCTGGTGATTCCTACCCCTACCAAACGTCCGATAATTTGGGAATCATCAATCCCAAATCCTGTCTCCAACATTGGACCGAACCTGAGCTTTGATTGGTCATAGCTAGGGCTGTTCAAAGATAAGTTTTTTTAAAATCGCACTTTTTTAAAATCACATTTTTAAAATCACATTTTTTATTATGTGTCAAAAATTTTATTATTTTAGACTCAGATTAGCACTTTATGTAATTTGATTTTTTTAACAAACATTTTGTTTTGTTGATCTACTTACAAACACATCCGTGGTGGTGTGAGCCTGCGGTTTACTTTGGGTACATATTTGATTCTAAAATTACATTTAGTGCTAACCCAACACATTATTGCAAAAACATGTCATCGGCAGCGCGCTGTCTGACGGTTGACTAATTGATTTTAGTGTTGAGTTTCGATTTTGTGTTTTACATTTGAAATGTAACGCTGTTCCTCGTCTTTGTTCTTGTCACTGAATGTGTGATGAAGCTGTTTGTGTGTTGTCGTCTCGCACATGGTGTTACACTCATAAATATGTTGTTGCTGCCTCCACCGGTTTGGACTGAAGAGAAATGCTTTGCTGTACTTGCTGTGGTCGGAGCTTGTTTAAACGTCCTGCTGTCAGTGACATGTGCTCTGGTGGGCCACTGAGCTTTTTGAGCCCTGGGTCACTTTTTCTGTCTGTGTTACTTTGCTGCAGTTAAAACTTTAAGGTTTCAAAGTAAGTTCATTCATTTCAAAACTGTTTGTCAGTTTCAGTGAAAGTGATTGCTTTTAGCTCTGAAAGCTAGCTTCCCCTTTGAGAGTCAGACTTAGTCAAGTGTAGATGGATCCAAATTAATATGATTGATTTTCAACAGCAATAGTTAATGCATGTGTTAAAGTTGCATTTTTTGCATTTTTATTTTATTTGTCGCCTTTGTTTTGAACAATGCTGCAGCTGAGATGGTTTGAGTCGTGATAATAAGCCATTCTCACCTGATCTCCGTAGTGCCAAGTTATTAGAGATTTGACAACATGAAACAAAATGTCTCATGTTTGTGATAAACAGATGTTTCCTTTTCCCTGTGGATAGTTTTGAGAGCAGCAACTTTGACCCCTTATTTGACTTTTATTAAGTAAATGTAATTTTTTTTCTGTTGAGACTAAACAAGCACAGAAGTCATAAGATGTGTGCAATTGGATGGTGTGAATCTGTAAATGAGAACAAGCTTGTTTCTGTCACGATCTACAACATTTGAATGTACTTTAATGTTGAATGTTTTCATGAGGAAATCCATATCATGTTAATTACATACAGATTTTTTTTTCTGTGATATGCAGGCATACGACTATTTGGCCTTTGTCTGATCTAGAAACACAGTGTATAAAACTTTTTTAAACTTTAGCCATTGTAAAATAGAATTTTACATTATCTTGACGTAACTTTGCTTTGCCTGTTGTTAATCTGCAGGATGCGTGAGGACATGTCCACCATGGTGTGCGTGAAGGAGGAGGAGGACCCTGGGGAGAAGCTATCCCAGGATGAGATCATCTCCAGGACCAAGCAGGTGATCCAGGGGCTGGAGGCCCTGAAGCAGGAGCACCACTCCATCCTGGAGGGCCTGCTCGGCACACTGCGCTGCCTGAAGCAGGACGAGGAGGGCGTCCTGGTGGAGGAGAAGTCCCACATGATCCGCAAGTCCCTGGAAATGCTGGAGCTTGGGCTGAGCGAGGCACAGGTATGTCGTCTGTTGTTTCTCAGAGTCTGTTAGTCATTGGTGCGTTATTATCAACTAAAATATTAGGCTTGTGTTGTGTAGAGTTGACCCTGAATCAAGCTAAATATAGCTACAATGACGCAATGTTGTTATATTATTTAAAATCAAATTAAATAAACAAAAAACAAAAATAAAATTTGACTGAAAAGATTTTTTTCAACATTTAGTTTTCTAAAGTTAAGTGAAAGGGACCTCTGTTGAGGACCATTTGTGTTCATAGAGAAATACATGTTATTGTTTATTGTACGCAGACCACATACATTTAAACAGACAGCAGCAGTTTGAATATTCAGAAAACGCCTGTAGATTTGCACATGAACTCTGGATTGATGCAGCAATTATCAGTCGACCAAATGATCCAAACAGAAAAATAAAAACAGCTCAGGAAAAAAAACATTTTGAATGCAGAGAAAGATGAAAAGTTTGCTTCATTATTCAGTCGGCAAACATCAGCTGATGAGTCACCGATGAGTCATTGTCGAAGCTTTCTGCCTCTCTGCAGCCTTTGACTATAAGGCGTACAATATACACTGCACCATGCAGACTCTAATCTCCACCTTGAGTTGTCCTGGGAAGCCTGCAGTTATGGTAAAGCACAGTGTTATTCATATTTTCCTGCCACAGCACCATAATGTCTTCATCACCCCAACTTGTCTAATTACACCCCTCCCATCCTTTCACTTCAGAGCATATGCTGTTAGCCGTGTGCGTTTCGCCGCAGTGCCTCACAGTAACATTAGTTTTCACATTTTTAGCTCTGGTGGGGAGAGCAGTCTCCAGGCAGTTTGACTTTACACTTTATGTCGTCACCTAATCTCTTCAAGTATCTCTTTGTGTTAGAAATGTTGGATTGATATAAAATACATTTAGTCTGTCATCAGTATTATGAAATGTTTTTTGCTTGAATATCTCAGGAAGTGTTTTCCAGAGCAGCCCAGTCAGTCTTCAGCTAGGTGTATTAAATATATTGTTTAGGGCCGTCAGACAATTAATTTTTTAAATCCTGATTAATTGCAGGAATTTAATAGTTAATTGTGATTAATTGCATTTTTATTGCATGTTTAAAATTGTATTATTTTGCATTTCACAGCAGTTTTTAAGTCCATATTAACAATGTAAAGCAATTCTTACCAGTGTAACTTGATTGGGAATCAAAAGCCAACTGGAGCTTTTGTCTGGTGCAGTCGCAAGAAAGAGATGGGCAAAAAAAACTGTTACTGCACACACAGTCCAAAGAATCGTTTCTATCTTCTTGTCTGGAACTCAGGAGGGAGGCAGAAAACGAGCCGTTCAGAAGCACATTGTTGTCTTTCTTCTAGGAAGCAGGAAACCGCTACAGCGGCCTGACTGAGGTTGCGTCAGTGGGACGAAACAGAAGCATGTGAATAATGTGATTTTAAAAAATTAACACATTAATTATGGCCTTTTAATTAATTGCGATTAAGGTGTTAATGCTGACAGCCCTAATATTGTTCTGAAGTTTTCTTAAACCCAAAAATGAGGCGATATAGTTTAAAGCCCTGTAAGGGTGATAGCTTGGTGATGCAGTTTATTGTCTCCCTAACCAACCCAATGACTGGCTCAGGCATTAAAGCAACGTGACATGTTTGGTGTCATTTAACTATAAAGCAACTCTGTGTATTAAGGAAACATGTCCCTCTCTGACCAGGTGATGATGGCGCTGTCCAGCCACCTGAGCTCAGTGGAGTCCGAGAAGCAGAAGCTCCGGGCTCAGGTACGCCGGCTCTGCCAGGAGAACCAGTGGCTGAGGGACGAGCTGGCCGGGACGCAGCAGAAACTACAGAAGAGCGAGCAGAGCGTGGCCCAGCTGGAGGAGGAGAAGAAGCACCTGGAGTTCATGAACCAGCTGAAGAAGTACGACGAGGACCTGTCCCCCTCTGTGAGTTCTCAGGGCTTCTACAGAGTGTGTGTGGGTTTTTTTTTTGTCTTTGTGTTTTATATGTTTGACTAGAAGATTCTAAAACTGTCGCCATGCTAACCACCATTATCACATTGCTTCAATAGAGTCTTACTTCCTGCTGTGCCTTCTCATCTACTGACTCCTTCTATTCTCTGCTTTTTACTACTTTCCCCACGTTTCTTATCAGCAGTAGAGCAAATTAAAAGTTATCAATATAAACAATCTCAAGTATTTTAGCACACCAAGAATACAGAATGATTGTATAAGCAGATACTTACATAGTTAGTATTGCTATTGTCTATTTTTAGAAACCACAGAGTCATTTCATTCATTGTTGTCTGTCTGTATTCCTTTTCCTCCTCCTCTCCCTCACCGCCCTCTCAGGAGGAGAAGGATTCTGACTCCAGTAAAGAGACTCTGGATGATCTCTTCCCAGATGACCAGGACGACCAAGCCCCAGGCAGTGAGTGTTTATCCTCCTTTTCTTTTTCTTCACATTTTCACAGCTGGACTCAGATATAAAAGTCGTTCCTGGCTTCAGGACACAGATGCAACAATAGATGCTGCTCTGCTCTCTGTGAAGTAGGTCTGTGACCAAAATTCAGAGAAAAATGAAGGCAAACGTCATCCAGAGATTGTGCTAATGGGTTTAAATTCTGAAAGATAGTTTTCTGAAATATACTGAGGAATGTTAAGGTAACTTCAGCTTTCACAACATTAATACTTTACAGTTAAAGGCTGCACAACTCTTCTGTTTGAATTTTCTTCAATTCTGAAAATGTCACTGTTGTAAAATTGATTCCTCCCCTGGGAACCAAAGTTCAGTCTTTGCACCAACATGCAATACACCAAAGTCTCCTCAGCAGATGTCCCCTGAGTCAGAATATATTACATGATATGTGGTGATGAGTTTATCCTGCATGCATAGCTTTTCTGCTCTCCATCAATCTGTCCCTTCCTCACTCGACTGCTCTCTCTCTCTCTCTCTCTCTCTCTCTCTGTCACATGCTCACCCCAGTTCTTCTTCTCCCTCGGTCTTCATGCCCCCCCCCCCCCCCACTGTTGGATGGAATTGTCTTTCAGAGGCTCAGTAGCACAGACAGAAAAGCTGTGTTGGCTGTAAAGGGCCATTAGTCAGGACCTAGTTTAGCCTGGAGGGAGGCCAAACGGGGAGAAAACCTCCCAACCACATCAGTGTTATATAGTGTTCATATAGCTCCAGTCTTTGAACAGTGTGTTGTTGTGTGGCTGTAGTCAGGTGAAATAATGTTTGGCAAAAAGCCACAGTGGTGTTTAATGAATGAAACGCTTAAAATCCAAGCATTTGGTGCCAAAATGCCAAAACAGAAAGCACACACAATAATTTTGATTATCCCTCACTTGAGTGTCTCTGTTGTTACTTGAGTGGGATTATAACTGCAGTGCAGTTTAGTGACCTACCAGAAGAGCTACAGCTGTAAAATCTGATATTAACTAAATAAACTCGATCTTTGAGTTTGTCTCGGACGACTCAGTGACCTTCAAGCTTCTGGTCTTCACAAAAAACAGTGAACAGTTTGTTCCAAATTTTGGCACTGATGGAGTTTTAAGCCATTTTGCACCAAGTGGATTCCCATTTGGCTCCTGGCACCTGTTTGTCAGCCAGTTTAAATTGCTGACTAAAGAGACAGCAGACTGGTTCACAGATCACAGTCTGATCCAGACTTCAGCTCTCCTTGATTCTAGTTTGTTAAACTGGTTAATTTAACGTGCCAGCCTCTGGTTTGACCATAAAGAAATGTACCCTGCAGAAGGCGTTTAATGAAAGTAATAAATGTTTTTACTTTAATATGCAAAGGCTGAATGAAATGTAAATGTCTTCACACTATTACTAAATTTGTTTTTCTTTTAAATTCTCTTAACAATACGAGGTCCATTTGGACACTGTAGATTTTCAGAGTTTACTCAATTCCACATATAGTTTATCGTCCTTTCACCTGGGGATCGGAATTGATAAGGTTTTACTGACAGACCCACCAGTGCCAGTATCAATTCAGCTTATCAATCGAATTCTTTATAGATTCCTTATCGATGCCTCACCACTTATCCTTTATGGGAAGAGTGGGCTTACACACTCGTTCATACTTTTGTCTGTCATTTTCTCTCCCTGTGCAGTGAGTGTGAAAGGGTTTTCCAGGCTGGGAGTGGGACTGGCTGTAGCATGAGAGCTAGCTGGTGCAGCAACAGTCTGTCTGTCTAAAATGGATGAAATATGAGAGTATTTGTGCAGCATTCCTTTTCGTTTAGGTATTTCAGTCAAGATAAATTTCTGCCAAGCCTGACAGTATGGTGCTAATGTTATTTTAGCATCAGTCTCAGAACCCATCGGCTGCATTTGCCATCTGACTTCCGGCAGACAGCGGTACAGCCTCTGGGGGCAGACTCCGTTATTCTTGGGCTTCTGTTGGAGGAGGCAAATTTCCGTTTCCAACTTCCTTCTCAGTGTGCCGCTCGCTGTTTGCAGTCCGACTGTTTACAGCCCGAGGTGAGAATGGAGTTGGAGTTGAGAGACCACATCTACCAGCGGATCTTTTCACAAGTAGCCAGTTTACACGCCGTTAACAGTCCACCATTAATTACATGGACTACATAAGACTACAACCAGAAACCAGGGCTTTTCCTGTACCAAGATCGCCCTACCGACTCTGCCCCTTGTTTATTAACCAGAGTGGCGTGTCTTCTGTTTTATCCTGTTTTGTTCCGAAGCGTAGATTGTGTTGTATACTAAAACTTTGACTTTACAGGATACTGTCACTTTCCAAGTTAGACAATCCATCAAAACTGACATAATGCCCAATATTGATGGAAAGGCTTAAATCCCGTCATCTTGCTTGTGAATTTTAACTTGCTTTTGCCAAGCAGGAGCACAGGGTCAGGGCTTGGCTACAATGACAACAAATGTCAAGTGTATTTTAGGGCACAAACTCCTTGAGCGACCATCCTTTTATCATCTGTGCTGAGGCTAAATCAGAGTCCTTGATTGTATTCACTGAATGAAGAGTCTGTTTATAGAGACCATTTTAGCGTTGGATATTTATGGTAACGCTCCTGGAGTTGGATGTGGTGCTCAGTTGGGAAGCAGTGGCTCTCGCCGTGCGTAGTGTGTCAGATACGTGACATTCTTCTTGGACTTTGAGCCCATGTTGAGCAGAGAGGTGCTTCAGCATGTTGCTTGTGTTTAAGCCGTTATTTAAAACGAACAATTGGCAAACATTACAAATAGCACTTTGGTCTTTTTTTTGTGTGAAATGAAGCCACACTTTGGACCGTTCCTTCCTCTTCACCATTACACGCATCATTGTTTTGTGAAACCGACTTGTGGGCATCATTAAAGGAATCTGTAAGCACAGAGCTGTACGCATTGGTTCTCAGCTCCCATCCCTATTTCTGCCCTGTTACGTAAAGCGCCAAACGAGGATTAAACCGCTAATGGAAATGGTCTCCAGCAAATGAAATATTCACAAGCAGTTGAATGAAATTACAGAGTCTAATTTTAAAAAATCATATTTGTGGGCTGTTCAGATTTATGTCTTCAGTAGAAACTAGTCAGGTGGGGGCTGGTAGCCAGTGACAGATGGGACGATCTGTTGTGGTGTTGGTATTCATCCTTTAATGGACTTTGTCGACTAACAAAAATATATCTGAAACTGTTTCTGTTTAAGATGCAGAAACGGCTCAAGAAACAATGTAAGCTACAAAATTACTGCACATTAGAAGTGTGATGCTCTACCTGAGGCAACATGTCTGAAGAAATTAATTTTTCTCTTTTTTCTTAGACAATGAACGTCTTTTCCTCTTACTTGTTTCTGTTCTTAATAAAACCAGCCGTTCCAAGTTTATGTGTGAGCGGCCAGCAGTAATTTCCTGCTCTGACTCTTTTGTGAGTGTAAAACAGGTTTAGATTAAGACATCTTGGTGTTTTGGCTAAAAGTCTGACTGCACTGCAGGTTTTAGAGACAAGGAAGCAGAGCAGGTTGTTTTTGGGATAGTGTGTCAAATCAAAGTGCAAGTTTTTACATGTTTTAAATGGAAAACTGGCTTCATTTTGCATGTTTCCATCATTTTCCCTGGCAGTATTAGCAGAGCCTTTGCTGTGTTGAGCACTGTGACTGGATATGAATTATGACAGTCAGTGGACAGACAGACTTTAATAGAATAAAGCTCTGACGGAGGTATTTTATTGGGGAAAAGGGGGAACGTAAGATTGACTTTCTGCAGCATAAATCTCAATTAAAAAAATGTCACTTCAGAGGTCAGTACTGCATAATGATTAAAAAAATAAAGATAGGAGGTTTTTTCTCTGAGTTATTTAGGTAGCAATTCAAGTGTCAAGGTATAAATCAAATAAGACCTGGATCTGCAAGATCTAAGATAAACACAATTTAAAAATTCAGGGAGTAATGCAGTAATCCTGCTTCTGCACCCATTTCTACAGAAACATGTGTCATTGTCCTGCACACCGCACATATTCCCACTCACCTGCATCAGTGCTTCCAGTATCCAAGCTACATTTGAGAACAGTATCTAAAGACCTTAAATAACTAAAGTAAGAAACAGATGGGCGGCAGCCTGGAGGGGAGAGAAGCACAAGTTTATTGGTTTCATGTTTCCACACTGCTGTTCAAAAAGAAACAATTTAATCTCTCTCTGTGTCTAGGAAAAAATTAAAGTTATATAAAAAAAAACCCCTCAAACAAATGACTTAAAATTGTGCTGGTGCTTGAAGTGGTCTGTGTTTGAATGAATAAAAAGAAGAGAAGGATGAGAGGATGATGAGGCAGAAGATGAAGAGAACTGAAAGAAATCTGAAAGCAGAAAAAGTGAAATGAGATGCATTTAGGATCTGCTGCTTCCACTGGTATTAATCCTCTCCCTATGTGAAACGAGCTGCGTGAGATGCTGTGTGTGTGTGTGTGTGTGTGTGTGTGTGCGTGCGTGCGTGCGTGCGCGCGTGTGTGTGTGTGTGTGTGTGTGTGTGTGTGTGTGCGTGCGTGTGTGTAACACACAGTAAGAGTAAATGAGAAGTCGTTCCTCCTCAAGCTTATCCAGGCTGCCTGAAAAGCGTTTGGGGTTTGGCTGAATTGCTGTCAGCAGGAAGAAGATGATGATGAAGGATGAAAATGATGATGACAGCTCTGCCGTTACGTAAAGTGCCCTGAGCTCACGAACACTGATGTGTGTCTGCACAAATATTTACATTTCAGTCATTTAGTCAGGGAGATCCTTTATGTAGAGCTGAAGTGATTAATCAATAAAACACTTTCATTGACTAAAAATTATTTGGCAGGTGTTTAATAATTAAATAATTGTATCAAATTTTCAGTTTTTTTGCTGCTTTTCTTTTTCTCCTGTGTTTTTAAGCTATCTGTCTTTTTTTGTTTGTTTTTGGGCAGATAAAAGACAAAACAAGCCACATGATGACGTCACATCGGCTTTTGGATCATTTTCACAATTTCCATTTTGTAGTCAAAACAGGGAGGGGAGGAGGCAGTGGAGTTGATTCCTTAGGAGTCTCATGCTACAGCTAGCTTGATTTCCACACGACTTGTGCCCATTTTTGCTGAGCTGTCAGCTCTTACTTTGCCATGAGCCACCATAGGTTAGAGCGATATTTCACCACAAAACTATTTTTTTGTATCAGTTACTTATTACTCCCGGTAAACTCAAAAAATGTGAGCTACTTACTTTAGCTGCTTTTGCTGGCAGTCTATGAAGATACAGTTTCAAAATATCAAAACCATCTACAAACGTCCATCCAAAACTCTCAGCGGCTTCGTGTGGTTTAATCCAAGTCTTCTCTATGGTGTGGTAGGCTCAAAACTTCCAAAAAAGCCTCTAAAACAGGTATGCTTGTCCGGGCATGTGACAGGGAGCCCTGTACTGGATGTGTTGGATTTAGGAGCTTTTTAGCCAAAATCAAAGTGTTTTGTAGGTTTTGAGTCTACGACACCATAGAGGAGACTTGGATTAAACCACCCGAAGCTGCTGAGAGTTTTGGATGGACGTTTGTAGATTGTTTTGATATTTTGAAACCGTATCTCCACAGACTGCCAGCGAAAGCAGCTTAAGTGAGTAGCTCACATTTTCGGAAAAAATCTGTTTACTGTAGAATAACACTGGAAAGGAAAAAAAATATATTCTTCAATTCAAGACATCTAAGGGTGAGTAACTGATACACAAAAAACCAGCTTTGCTGTGAAATATGGCTTTAAGACGCACGGTTGTGGTGCGAGTTCTTGTCTTCACTGTGGTCTTTGTTCTGACTGCTGTGAGTGTTTCCCTCTCAACCCCAGCAGTTCTCCTTCAGAGTAAATATAGAGTCTCTGCCTTTAATAAGAAACCCAGTCAGGTGGTTTCCTGACCCCTCCTTAACATACACATACATTCTTACATACTTATACAGACAGACAGACAGACAAACAGACAGACAGACTGACTGACTGCATGTCATGAGGGACACTCCAGTCATGTCCTCCTGACCCCGTTCACCTCGACACACAGGAGCCAGCACATTGGCTGTGCACCGCAGCAGAATGAGGACATTTTTTATGTGTGAATAATCTTGTTTGTAGGGCGTATGTTCACTGTCAGCCACGGTCTGTGGGGGCTGTTTTCAGCTTCGACCCATTTGTTGGAACCCAGATAACAAATGGCTCCAGAGGATTTTTAAAACAAAGCAGGAGAGGAGCTGTGATATTTCAACAAAGTTCCGCTCGGCTCATATTTGAACACCTAACACAAGATTCAGTACCTACATGTCTGTGGTATCAGATTTAGAGCTGGGAGATTTGAACCAAGAATCTATTTCTGTTCGAATACAACACTGACCGTTCTTGATTTCTTGTCCTTTAATGGAACATTTTGCATTTTAAGGTAATGAAAAATATATTCTACATGTGTCCAAGATATTTTTCTTTTCATTCCTGATTATTTCACAAATGCAATTCAGTTTGAATGAAGTGGTCATGACACAGTGGTGTGTGTCCTTTTGTCAAATCTTTCCTTACGTTCTCTTTGCCTCATGTGTCTCCAGTCCAGCCGAGTCACGGCAGTGCTGCAGCAGCAGCTGCCCAGCAAGGAGGCTATGAGATTCCAGCCCGTCTGAGGACCCTCCACAACCTGGTGATCCAGTACGCCTCCCAGGGCAGGTACGAGGTGGCTGTGCCCCTCTGCAAACAGGCGCTGGAAGACCTGGAGAAGACCTCTGGACATGACCACCCTGACGTGGCCACCATGCTCAATATCCTCGCCCTTGTCTACAGGTTAGTCTGTTAAAACTTTGATCTGTTCCCCAAAATATAGATTTGTCCAACCAGCGATCCCAGAGGCACTTACAGATGTTTCCTTTAAAATGATAAAAAGGCTAATATCACTGTCAACATTATTGTATGAGATTTTTTATTAGAGCAGTCTACTGTTGAGAGTTTTCACCTCCTGTAGTTCGGTTCAATAGTGTGATTGTAAACTAGACTGTTATTTAAAGTTTCTTTATTAACCTTGGTTCTATTTGCCCAAAATCAGGAGCATATTTCAAAGATTTTTAGTCTGAAGTATGGCAGAGATCAAAATTTTGTTCACAGTTAGATGTCATATTAAACATGTACAGCTGCAGTCAGTGTTTGTTGGAAACGGTCTGTTTCTCACATCACACCAGCAGCATGTAAATCCTTGAAGTCCTCTGTCACTCTGACTGTTTTACAAGCCCTCCCAGGGTTTCAGACTGAAGCTGAATGATGTTTGCCTGCTGTCACTCAGTACGCTTACATGCACAGTTAAGTCGAGCTCCGGTTTAAGCTCGATTAGGCCTTTTACCTGGACTACTGT
>JAPQLA010000007.1:3070134-3081986 GCA_029822935.1 Naso vlamingii | reverse complement strand
TCTTCTACAAATTTCTGCTGTTCGAGTTTCAAGTCAAAGACGCCGCAGGAACTATCGACCACACGCAGATTGCTTAGTTCAGTTGGAGACCAGTTGAGGTGTAAACACACAGGAGTAATTTGACTCTCAGTTGGATTATCTGGGTGTGATAGCTCGACTTTGAGAAATTCATTTTGTGTGATTTCAGTCGGACTTATATGTTTACATGCATTTTAAAAGTCTGGTTTTAGCCGGACTAACACAATAAATTGACTTTCTCTAATGTCATGTAAGCGTGCTGACTGTTTTTTTAGTTAACAGTGAAAGAAAGGTTTTGATCTTTCTTTTTTATAATCTGACAATCACTTCCAACAAAAAAAACCCGGAAGATTTACAGAACAGTAACAGAACTGAAGGGGGCATTAATTTTCCAGCCACAGAAGAAGAGAACAAAAGGACACACAGGAGTTGGATGAGCTTTTTAAAGGGGTTGATCTCATGTGTTTTACTCCCACAGATCTTATCCATTGAATAGTCAGTGCATATTTTTGGTTTGGTTACCCAGACGGAGTGAGACACTTGGTTGACTGGTTGTCAGTGGACTGTTGCATCGACTGTGGGAACTGTTTGGACCATGTAACCTGAAAGTAACGAGCTGTTAGTGGAAATTGTTAGCATACTTTATGTTCATGTTCTTTGTGTCCTTGTCTGTCATTCTGTCCATCTGTGTGTCTGTCTGACTTTTGTCTGCTCTGTCTGTAGGGATCAGAACAAGTACAAGGAGGCAGCCAACCTGCTGAACGATGCTCTGGCCATCAGGGAGAAAACTCTGGGCAGGGACCATCCAGCTGTGAGTACATCATCTTCTGTGTTACATCAAACTCGTGCAGTTTTGCAGTTGGACTGTAATTTTTTATTTATTTATTTTTGTATCATTAAGGTGCATTATCCTGTATTTCAGGCCAGCATAATATTTTCCAAGGGTCATATCTGATCCATCTGCTCATCGACAATTTAGAGATAATTTAGTATTTTCAGCTTTCTTACTGGGAGTTAGATCAAATGATTGTTATCACTCTTAGTGTCTGTCAAGGATATATGAAATCACATCAAAACGGCAGTTAGCTCAGCAAAGCATAAAGACTGAAATGTGACGGAGAGGTAATGTGCCAGCAGGATGATCATTTTATTTTTTTGATGAAGTCAGACTAGCTGTCTCCTATTGTTTCCTGTTACACTAAGCTAAGCTGACGGACCACTTGAGACACGAGAGGTGTGTTGGTCTTCTCAGCGCACGAGAAAATCAAGAAATATATTCCCAAACATGTGGAACTGTTCAGTGTAAAAAAAATTAGAGGGATCCCTTTTTGTAGTGTAATAAACATTTTAAACTTAGTAAAGTTAATGAAAAAGAAAAAAAAGTTCTTCAGAGTCATCCACCATTGTTTTATTTTTCAGCTTTCTCACAGTGTTGTTACCCTTTAGTCTTTGCTCTCTGCCTATTTTTGGCTGCTGCAGTGTCCCAGTTTGCCCTCAGGGATCAATAAAATTTATTTAAAATATTTGATCTGGCTGCCTTCATGTGATGCATACAACAACACAGACAGCCACAATTACTGTGTAATCAAAGTAGTGTTGGAGTTACAGTTTGGAGGCATTTGTCTCCATCATCAGAACAATGGGAGACATGACAGATGTTGTTTTGTCTCGCTCCTGGATGCAATTTAGTCCAAGAAAAAAGTGTTTTCCAGAATTGTTATCTTTTCATCATATGTATGAGATAAAAGATATAAAGTTTTAAAGCTTCGACTGGTTTAAGACGTCCTAAAGCCTCATGGGAAAAGTTGGTTGTGTTCAGGTACCCTGCTTACACGTACATTTGACGTGTCCGGACTGCGGTTCGGACGATCACAATAGATTCGATAAATGATTGACTGAGTTCTGATCTTAGACACGTTGACTTATGTTTGCCAGTGTGACTGTGAGCGCACAGCAGGTCGACTAACTGTGTTAACCCCAGCAGGCCCATGTCTCCACCATCTGGACCCCCTTCACTCTATGAACCTGAGGTTAGCTCCACCCTCTCTTCCTGCCACCGCGCACTGATCCATCTTTCACACAAGGAAGTGATTTGTTTTGGTGATTTTTCAAGAGAAAAACAAAGCAGCAAATTATCTGATGCTGATTCACCGACAACTTCTCACCGTAATTTTCACTTCAAATCCACTTCTTTGAACGTCTCTTTCTCCTGTTTTCAGTCTTCTTAACCTTTAATCTCATCTACTTGCATTTTTTCCTTTATTGTACTTTCAATGTTCACGTATGACAACTGGTTCTAAATCTGAACCGGTTTCAAATTTATCAAAGCTGCTTATTCATCCAGACACATCATCTTTATTTCAGGTTTAACTTGTTGAATTTCTGTCTACAACACACACACACACACACACACACATCATTTCTTTATAATAGTTGATTGGTTTGTGTGGAGCTCTGCCAGTCGGGCAGCCGGTGAAGGTTGGACCTTGGCGTTGTGACTCTTTGGCCATGAAAACTGGCTTTTAGGAATGTGTGTTAGGTGTGGGCATAAAAAGATGGTGCATGGTGCATTCAAGTGCACCTCAAAAACTCAGTAATCTATATTCAAATGGCCATGATGGCTGTTATTAAATTTATTTATTTATTTTTTTTTGGTTTGTGGAAAGGTTGGCTTACAGCTGTTATTGTCAGTTCTCTTCCTATAACAGTTTGAGTAAATACACACTAAAATCGAAACTATACTTCTTTCATTTCTACATTTCTACAAAACATTTGCTTACTGAAACAACAGGCACATGTGGAAATAGTTTGCTGATTGCTGCTGTTCGAGTTTTCCCAACAAACTGAGAAAGTCAGAGACAGGAAGCCTCTGAAACTCCGAACAGCTCTTTGAAGTAACTCATGTGAAGAAGTGGGGTCTGTCTGGGGGCTCGCTGGGGGACTGATGAGGAAACCTGGAGGAGGGCGACTGGAGGAATGAGTTTATCAGGACTCGAGTGAAAAGTATGACTTTCAAGCATGGAGTAGTTCAGTGTCTCTCAATCATTTTTAAGGGCCTGGACTTCCTGAGATGAGCTGATTTGAGTGTTGTTGTTGTTGTTTTGTTTTTTGTTTTTTTTTTTCAATTATCCATCTTTATGGGTAAGTGAAATAACAGAAATACTTCAGTGCAGCTCTCAGAAATAGCGTGTAATGACCAAATAGATTGATTGTATATTGGTGGACAAGTATTATACAGCGTGCATGAAGCTGTTGCTGCTGCTGACATGATGCTAACAGTAACCGGCACAGACTAGATGTAGAGCCAGAACCAACCGGGCTTGATCAACCGTGTCTGAGTCTTACATGTAATGAGACACCGGCTGTGTGTCAGCTCAGGGGACACATCCACTGAAGGCTGTATTTGTAGACCGATTGTATCACAGCGACACGATGAAGGCTGTCTCGTTTTGTCATCTCCGTTAAATGCCGCCATCGTGCATATCCCAAGATTCATTGGGTGCCACTGATGATTGTTTTGTTTTCTCAAGGGAACATAACAGCCAAAGCAGCAGCAGTTAGAGGAGAACAATTTTAATTGTAAGTACTAAAATAAACAAAAAGTTTCTGGCTCCTTCCTTACATGCACAAAAGTTACATGCCGTGTCATGGTTGCTGGGCGACAGGAGCTGTGTGTGTGATGCAAGGAGTGGTTGGTGACAGAAACAGGAAATGCTCCGTAGTCCAGACTGTCTCATTTAACTGAAGTTCCGGTGCGGCTGTGGAGGATGTGGCCCCTGCATGAGGACACAGCCAGTAATTCCCATTTGAAACCTGACGATGCTAATTTTCATGTCGAACAGATTTGTGCTGGTATGTGACCATTTCTGATGAGCAAACTCTACTTCAACACAGATGTGAAGTATGCAGTTTACAACGTAAGATAAAGATCGACTGCTAACGTGGTCTCATCTGATGTGTGGCTGCAGGTCCTGGACAAATGAAACAAAAGATTGTTCTCTGATATTCTAATATATGAGGCTACGAGTAATAATCCTCTTTCCCAGACACTATGAAAAAAAGTAAGAATCCACATAAATCATACTGATAAAAATATTCAAATAATGGAATTAATACCAGGAGAAAAGTTTTTTAAAAAAGTTTTATAGGTGCAATAACTCTCTTCCTTTCCCTTCTCCACCATTTCATCAGTTTTATTTTCTCAGACTCTTTCATCACTGCCCTGCTCCACATATCGTCTTCCTCTCTTATTTACTCCCCCTGTTCCTTCCACCCTGTCTTTCTGAATCAGAGATCAGAGGCGACGTTGACACGCGTCCGTGGTCTCCCACCTCTTAAGTGCACTTTGGAGATTCATCACACATGATCGGGATCAGATTACAGCCCGCAGTAATCACTTCCTGTTTCTGCACGTCTTCCTCCTCCTCATGAATCATTCTCTCACCAGATCACCAGCGCTTTGCTGCTGTAATGGTGTCTTGCAGTTGAATACACATTTGGCATGCGGGTGAAGACGACTGAGGTTTGAAAAGTACTTTGAAATGATGGGATGTGTTTGTGTCTCTGTCAGGTTGCTGCCACCCTTAATAACCTGGCTGTCCTGTACGGAAAGAGAGGAAAGTACAAGGAAGCAGAGCCTCTGTGCAAGAGAGCACTGGAGATCAGAGAAAAGGTAGGTCAAAGGTCACCAAGCACCATGACGAAACACCTTCAGTGGCAGTTAAACAAATAATAGAAAAGCAGCTGTTTCTCCTGTTGAAATCTGTTTCCAGCCACTTTTCACTTCACCGGATTAATAAAACGGACTTTTAAAGAAAATATTGCTTTGACTTTCAGGCAAACTGTGCTTTAATCAGAAGGGAAAGCAGTCGACAGTGAACCGATGGTTTTAGTCAGGATGCTTCCCATGAGTCACTGGTTTAAGGGCAGCAGAATGAGGGACAGACGCTGTTGCTCAGCTCTGTAAGGCTCTCCAGTGAAGCACAGCTCAGTTTACATTGATAAGTGACAGACGAACCGCTGCACAGACATAAACACAAGCAGCTTCTCATTTCTCTCTGATGATTGTCAAGTTTGGCACCAAAAATTATGACTGACACCAGCAGTTTTATTGGCTGTAGGTAGCTAGCATAGGTTAATGCTAACGCTAGAATTCCTTGAGTTGTTTGTGACTCCTGTCAGTCTCCAGCTGTCCACAGATGTGTATCGTAGGTCAGAGTGTGTATCTGGTAGGAAAGTTATATTGTGTTTGTCTGTTGTCGAGTTTGTTGCTGACAAAGGAACCTCTGAGAACCTGAAAGTGTAGAGGACACTTTTTATTCTGTGTCTGTCCTCAGCTCTGCCTCCTCTCAAAGTGACTCGTCAGTTTCTGTTAAGCTGAGCGATTTCATTTCTTTGGTGCTTCTGAAACTCTGATGATGGTGCTCTCGCTCCAGCTGAAGGATTTGCCTCTGAGTCGTTCTCACAGGCGTGGAGCTGCGAGGAAGCTGCTCCTGAGCTTTTTTCCCTACATTTTTTTCCTTTTTTTTTAGAACTTAAAGAAAGATCAACTTCTAAGTTTGCTGAACATTTGGGAGCTTTAAGAAAAGTATGTATGCTTTTTGGATTTCAGTTTATTTGAGAGGAAATACAAACATTTTAACTCTAACTCAACATAATGAGACATTTTTGCTCCACGTTGTATGGGCTGTCTGTCTACAGAGAGTTTATTGAGTATTTTGTGACATTTCAGCAACATTTCAGCAGGTGAACTGATGGTTTGTTGAACATTGTTGACTCTGTGTTTAACACAAATATTCATGAAATGGTTAACTAAATAGAGTTACGGTGAAACAGTTAACATTGTTGAGTGTCAGCTGAAATATTAGAAATGCTCTGTGAACTGACTATCTGAAGAAAATGTCATATTTTTTTGCTGCACTGTTGCGATTATTGATTGTTTCAAACTTAATTACAACTAAATACTATTAAAAGAAAAATAATTATATAAGTTTGTTTGGACCCAGTTCCACATTCAGTGTTCAATGTCAGTCTGTTTATAGAATTATTATGGAGCCATTTTAAAAGAATTAAATTATTGACTTGTTTTTAAAGATTTATGTCTTCAATATTAATCTGTGGTTTAAATCTGCGTGTTGCACTGACGCTGGTTTGGTTGTGGTCTTTTCATTGGATTAGTTTACATTAGCAGAATTGTATGATATTGCAGATCTTATCTTTTAGCATACAGTTCAGTGAGATATTTCACAGATGTGTGCTGTGGTCTTTCTGAGCAGCGCTTCAAAGTTTCCCTCAAACCTCAAAGTATTGAATTCATTCACTTATGGAGAAAAGAACCTGACTGATAAGAAACTGAAGCCCTGCTTGCTGCTAGCTGTCTCTGTCTTTGTTGAAATACAGTATGTACGCCTGTCTCAGAGGATAGAAACAAACCGTCAGATTTAAAAAAGTTTCCATATCCAGTAAATATTTAGGTTAAACATGGATTCAGTCAGTGCCTTGTCAGTAAAGGCTGTACAACTTATTTTAGATAGAGGTGATGTTTCAAAGAGCTCCCAGAAACCACCACAAACTACAGCATGTTTGGTATTTTTGGCATCCATCAACAAACAAAATCAATGTCCCGGTGACACAGAGCGTGTCGACACGTGTGGCTTATGGCAGTCCTTCACAGCTGACAGGGTTTACAGCAGAGCTGTCACATGTGCAAAGCTGCAGAGGAGAAGCTGGAATAAGAGCCCAGAGCTGAATGAGTCCTGTAGGTGGCGCCGCTCAGATCGTTTTGCACCATCCTGTGGATCGCAGATACCGAGGGGCTGTCAGTCTCCTGCAGGGAGGGAGATGATCCTGTATAGCTCAGGAGGGGTTCGACCTGAGACCTCCTACAGACTTAAACTGCAAAAATCTGAAACCAGAAATCCCCTGAAGGACCTGGTTTACCCTTCATCTCTGATACTCTTCACCCCATGCTTTTATTTCTCTATTTTTCTTCATCCTCCTGCTGTTCACATCCTCATCTCTCCGGTGTCTTTCAGAAACTGGTTTTTAAATGAGCAGCATCCAGCAGAGTTTACTTGCTTTCTCTGCCTTCATCTCCTTTTTTCCCTTCCCATTCCCTCCTCCTTCATCCTCATCCTCTTAAATCTCTTCCTCCTTCGTGGTGCTTCCCTTTTCGAAATTTCAGCCTGTCTCATCTTCCCTCAGTCTCTTTGCTGACCTGTCAGACTCAGATAAAACCTTTAGGTCTAAACATCTAGTCTCTAAGGATTCTTCTGCATCTCTTTCATTAAGCCTCTTCAGCAGAGAAGAAGCTTCAGCTGCTGTCATATCTACATTAATTCACAAATACATCTGCCTTTAAACATTTTTTCATGGTAGTTCTGCCTTTTTTGGCTGTGAGCTAACTGGAGGAAATGTTTTTCTGGGATAAATGCTGATACGTTTATCCTCACTCAGCTTTTATAAATCAGGGCAGCAGTCCACCAATCTGATGCGTGTTACCTGTATAGGTTAGATCAGAAGCTGAACCCTGAGCACAGATATAGCTCCCAGGTTTTGGGCCAGAACTTCTGGGTATAAACTGGCAAGTGGACATTTTTATATGTAATGTTTGAGCTGCTTTACAAGATCAGCAACATTACAAACAAACTGAAGCAGTGGTTCTTAGAATCGTAGTCTTCGTAGTCTTGGATGTTGAGCGTCAGCTGTCAAATTGTGAGATTTCATCTTAAATTTCTGACCCTGTCAGAAGTTTGTCTCAGGCCATCTTTGGTCGTTGAACAGGACAGTGGCCGTCTGTGACCCTCTCTCACTGTGACAGAGATGTTGCCACGTCTGGGACAGCCGGCTTTAGTTTGTGTTCCTTTTTTAGGGCCAATATATTGTCAGAAGTTTGACATTCAAGACTATCAAAAATGAATAAACTACACCTGAGGATTAAAACCGACTTGATTCTTCGAACCTAAAGGTGAAAACTGAACAAAACTCAAACAATGAATTAAAAGATTTACTGACCTGTTACGTGTGAATACCAAGTTAGGCGCCTGTTACAGGCTGGTAGCAGCTTCTCACCTGTGGATAAGAGCTGTCGACCAAATGGAACAACTGACACAGATTGTCGTCCAAATCTCCTCTGTTTGGTGTATAAGCTGTTGTTTTAACCCCCCTCTGCTTGCTTCTGTCCCAGGTGCTGGGGAAGGACCACCCAGACGTGGCCAAGCAGCTGAACAATCTGGCCCTGCTGTGTCAGAACCAGGGCAAGTACGAGGAGGTGGAGTACTACTACATGAGAGCGCTGGAGATCTATCAGACCAAACTGGGCCCTGACGACCCTAACGTGGCCAAGACCAAGAACAACCTGGTGAGACGAGCGGGGAGTTTATGTTGCACAGCCGTGTCTGAGGCGGCGTGCTGACTTTGATCGTTGGGTTCTCTGTGTTCTTCAGGCATCCTGTTACCTGAAACAGGGCAAGTTCAAGCAGGCTGAAACTCTGTATAAAGAAATCCTCACCCGCGCTCATGAGAGAGAGTTTGGCTCTGTTGACGGTACGTCACGATAAACACAAACACATGCTCACGTTTTGGACATTTGTGACTTAAAATGAGTCAAACACAAACAAAGGAAGGCGAGCTCCTTCAACAAGCTGCTGTTCTTCCTCTAATGTAAAGGTTAATATTTTCAGGCGGCTCTTATCATTTCTGAAGCTGTAAACAAAAACGACCTTTCAGCTGAAAAATGAAAACGTTCTTCTTCAGTCAGTCCTTCTGTTTATCTGAGTGAATGTTTCTGTCATGTGTCTGACTGTGTGTTTCTCTGCAGACGAGAACAAACCGATCTGGATGCACGCCGAGGAGAGAGAGGAACAAAGCAAGGTGAGCACAGTCTGTTTAGAAATGTCAAAAGCTTTCTGTCTGTTTGTTAAATGTTATTTATGCTGAAATTTTGTTTTTCTGTTCCAAAAATCTGACACTTTGACTTGTTAACTACATTTAAATTTGAACACATATTAACATGTCACAGACATGCAGATATAAAAACTGATGTCAGCATTAAACTGCTCTGACAGTTTATGATCTTACCAAGGATGAAACAGGAAGGATCGACATTCCAAAGAGTTGGATTTGCAGATTAGGTCTCATAATAATGTCCCATGCTGAGGGCGTGAGTCCCCAACTTCACTGACAAGCAGTTTCATTTTCAGCGTGGTTTCAAGGAATCCAGACTGAACTTAAATACATCCACATAATACCCCTTCATGTTCTTTTTGGTGGTTTTCAAAAAAGCCTCTTGTTTTGAAATCTGTTAGTTTTCATCCATGAGTGCACAAGTCGCCTCACATTTCAGTTCATGGGTCCAGACGTGAAATGTTTATGTAGGACCTTGTAGATTTCTGAAGCAGTTTAGTTGTAATTTTATGAACTTGAGTTTTGTGTTGCAGGGGAAGCAGAAGGACGGCTCACCGTTTGGAGAGTATGGAGGCTGGTACAAAGCCTGTAAAGTCGACAGGTGAGTTTGTTTGATGAATTTCGTGTTTCGAGGGAGGATGCTCCCACCTGCAGACTAAAAATGTTTTTGCAAGTGTTAATTCCAACATGGTGTTTCTAAGTAATTAAATCAAAGATGCTGAGGCCAAAAAGTCGGTCTGTGTCTTCACTTTTGCTTTGACTTGTGATTCTTCAAAACAAAGTCACATCTACTTTTGAGCTCACATCACTGCTTGTATACGACTGCCACTTGTCACTAATTGAACCAAAAAAAAATCAGTGTTGTCTTGAATTATTTTAGAAAAGCGCAGCAGGAATATTTTCTTTTTGGGTCCCGTCTGGCTGAGCATCTTGTCACTCCTCAGATTGATGCAGTGACCCATCGAAGAGATCCAACCCACAAGTTGGGAATTCTAGACTACATCTGACATGAATCTTATTTCTTAAATATATTTTTGTTCCCAATTCATGTTACAGTGGTTTAATTAGGGCTGTCAGAGTTAACTCCACAGGCAGCTTTGAGGTTATTCTGGAGAATTCTCTGGACAGTGTTTGTTGTGGTTTTGGATTGTTGCAATAACAATAATAAACATATTTTTGCATAAAGCAGAAACATTTTTGTCCACTCCCAAGTTGAAAAGAGAGTTAAAAACCTGAAAAGTAATCTTTAATGGTACTTTTAGAACAGATAAAAAATGTGCAATTATTTGTGAGTGAACTATGGATTAAATATTAAAATTGATTGACAGCCATAGGTTGAATATATAAAAATGAAATATTTTCAACCTGTTGGCACCTGATACAGAAGCCTCACTTGTGTTTTGTAAGATTCTTATTTTAGGGATTTTTTTTGAAGTAAAACATATTAAGGTTTGTTGTCAGAAAGAGCCCGTCTCTCTCTAAAGAACAGCAGCTTAACTTCAAATTTAGGTATAAATCCATCGAAACATTCTCCTTTCACCAGAATGACTCTGTGATTTGTTTTGTTTTGCAGCCCCACAGTGACGACCACTCTGAAAAACCTGGGCGCCCTCTACAGGCGGCAGGGCAAGTTCGAGGCCGCTGAGACTCTGGAGGAAGCTGCCATGCGTTCCAGAAAGCAGGTGTGGTTTTTGGATGATGTCAGTGATAACACAGGATTCCTGTCTCAGGTTCAGACGTCACAGTTTGTGTTTGAACTGCAGAGAGAGTTTCAGATGACGGTTGCTGGTTACCAGTGCTGAGATGCAAGGACTCTGCATTTAGGGCAGATTAAAAGGCAGAAAATGTTCAGTCAAGTGTAAAACTGGGAATGAGTTGATCCACTCAGGGTGCTCAGAAGTCTGGATTGCAGCTTTTACCGCCTCTGATGGTGTTCCTTGAAGCTTAATGGGGTCCCTGTGGAAATAAGAAGTGGGAGGCAGCAGAGAAGCTCTGAAGCTTTTATCCTGAATTGGGATTTCCTCAACGATTCAGTGTCGAGTTTCCCTTTGGTTCAACTTCAACTGGATTCCTGTGGTACAGCTGTGTGTAACAGCTGAGGAGAGTTTTGCTAATGAATCAGTCAGTGGTTGTACAGTTTGCTGACCGGTAGGTTTGTGTTTTCCCCGTCTTGAATAATTTATTCTGCAGACAGGGTCACAGGAAACCAAGCGGTCTGTGCATCAGTCCGCATTGTGGTGTAACAGTGGCGTTAAGGGTGTCAGAGGCTGCTTCACTCCCCACAGTTCTCATCCACATGTTGTTACTTTAATTTTTAACTCTAGAACTTGTAGTTTGACACTAGAAGTCTGTTTTCACGTCCATCTGCAAAAGGGAAGAATTCTCTTCTCTCACTTAAAATCTGACTTTAACATGTACACACAATGACAAAACTTTGTCTTGACATGTCTTTAATGTGTGTGGAGTTAGATGTCAGCTCAGTTGGTCAGAGTGCTTTTGTAGTCGGGGTTTGAGTGGTCACATGAAGAATCAGCATCATCTGCTGCAGGAACAAACGTTTCTGTTCACTGTGCAGTAATTTCCTCAGAGAATCCACTGAGCTTTTCACCTTTTTGCTTTTGTAACTGACTTCATCAGATGAGGTTTTATTAGTCGTACTGTCAGAGTGAGTGTCTGGCAGAGCGTGCGTTTGGTGCAGCAGGTGGTGGAAGTCTACAGCTTTACTATTAATTGGATTGGATGAAGTGGCTCTTGTTCCTGTCAGCTGTACAGAATCCATGTGTGTGACGAGCTGCAGGTGGCAGAGGTGCTCAGCTTCCAATTCAATTGGATTAGTTGAATTGGCATTTATTGCTGCTGTGTGTGTGTGTGTGTGTGTGTGTGTGTGTGTGTGTGTGTGTGTGTGTGTGTGTGTGTGTGTGTGTGTGTGT
>JAPQLA010000007.1:3043252-3056620 GCA_029822935.1 Naso vlamingii | reverse complement strand
CTCGTAGTTTTGTTGCCAAAGCTCAGCATCATGTCAAGTTCATCACTAATGACAATAAGTAACAGCATCAGACACTCTAACTTCACAGCATCATGATTTTGACTAATCAACATATTTATTAGCAGGGAGGATGTTTCTTTCCTCATTCAACACTTTGACTACAGTTTGACACCCCCGGATGAATATTTCTACTTGTGTTTGTGTATTTGTTGGTATTTGTGATGAAATAATCAACAACCACAGTTACAGTCATTAAGTTCTTTTTTTAAACACTGACAACTTTCTGCAGCAGTCTAGGTTTAACATTAACAAATGTGTTGGTACTGTGTGGTTTGAGTGAATAAACTAAATCATCATTGGAATGATTTGTTGCTGTCTTAAGAAACTTCAGGTTGTCATAGATAAATCGCAGTCAACTGCTTTTCCATTCAGAATTTCAAGATCAATTTACTGTAACGAAATCCAGCTCTTCAGGTTTGTTTAATGTGAGTTTGTATAAATGTTTTATACTCTGACAGTTAGCTAAATCCTGCCACCGTTCGTTATGTTGCTAGCCCTCCAGTGTAAACACCACATATACAATTTACTATATAATTATTATCATAAAGACAATTAAAACAGTTAACGGTAATCATTCACAGAATCAAGGATATTTTTAGTTCCAATTGCAGTTTAAAAAAAACAACAAAACAAACCAAAACTACGACTGTCGGTTTGCCGCCTAAAATGACAGCTGTCACTAGCTCACTATTTAGCTAATGTGAGCTCCTTTTGCTGGTTAAAAGTACAGTGTCCGGCTGATTTCTCTGTATTTATCGTTGAGTTTTATAAAACAAAAATCTTGCTAAAGAAATGCTAGATGGTGTAATACCAGTATGTGATATTGTGGTAAAATGCTGAGGCTAAAGCTAGCAGAAGATAACAAGCTAACATTAAGTAGCATTCTTTGTGGCTGCTTAGCGTAAATAATCAGACCAGCAGATTTATGCTTCTGTAATATTTCTGAACATGTTTTTACTCTTTTAACCAAGATAGAATAAGCTTTAAAACACTAATCTTAGTTTTAACTGATTTGTTTATTGAACATAGTGCTCTGGAGTAACGATGGCTTAATTTGAGTTTCTGAAGTGTAAACCTCCTCAAATCCAACAGACAGAGTCTTTACTAATATTTTCTCATTTTGGCTTCTCAGAAATGGGAATTTCCTGCTTTTCTTTGTTATATATTATTGTAAATTGAAAGTAGGCTATGTGCTTTAATTGTTTGCGAATAATTTTTAAAACTAAATAATTGTGGGAAATTTTTAATAGTTGTTGGCATGTAAACTAATCAATAAATCGCTGAGAAAAACAAAATGATAGCCTCAAGGACCTGCTCTTGGTCAGTTAGGTGCCATTTATCAAGCAAAAATAATAAAATATTAATGAAATATGAAAAATCAGATGTAGGAATCAGCTGGTTTTCTTTGGTAAAACTGCTGTAAACTGAATATCTTTCTCTTTGTGGGACACTCAAAGCAGCATTGAGCTTAAACTCTGATAGCATCACAGATCAGTTTTCCCTTACACTGCACATTCATCAAGCTTAATTCTTCTTTTAAACTGAGATTCACTGAACACTTCTGTCAATCTACAACAGCAATAAGGTGTCTTATCTTGTCTTAACGAAAAAATAATGTCAATGTAACGCTGACATTTCAGGGTATGTTTTGGAAAAGATGCATCTGTCGGTGCATGATCTTTATTTGCTCTCATTTTCTGCAGGAAAGAAATAATCGTCTGAGAAAAAGTCGCGACCTGAGCGCCAGCCACACTGACCTGGCGCATTGAAGGTTTTACGACCATGTTGGAGATGAAGGGAGGAGCCTGAGAGGTCACAGAGGTCCACTTCCTGTCCACAAACATCAGACCCTCCTCATCATCACTGTTACAGCTGTGTGTGAAAGCTTTATGTCGTCCTCATTATACTCCAGCATTACTCTATCAAGTGCTCACTGTACAGGTTTCAGGTTTCATTGCACTTTTGAAGGTTCGAGCTCTCAGAGGGGATTTATGGTGTTTTATTATCAATACATATCGAGGAACATGCAGTGGCCTGCTGTATATTTGTTAATCGAGTGTGTATATCTTCTCTGTGTATCTTTTTGTTTTTGTATGTGCGTGCACTGTATGGGAGTGTGTGAACGAATTCCCCCTCAAATCAGACCCTGTTCATTTTTAACAGTGCAGGCAAATGCAGAGCTGAGCTTCAGTTTTACAAACACTTCTCTCATTGGTTTAGTTAAACTGCAGTGGATGAAGCCAAATGACAGCAGAGATCAAGTCGACCAACACAAACTAAACCTAAGAGTTGTAAAGATAGTGATTCATTTCATTTGGTCAAAATTTGAACATTTTAAAGCAGAAAAGTTTCAACATCGCAGTCCAACTGAATTTCAAATCATCAACACTGCAACTCATCAATGAATGAATTTGGAAAGTAATTTTTCCAGGTTTTATTAACTTGAATTTAATAAAACAGTTTGGTTTCAGCCACTGAAGTGTGACTCAGGCACTGAGAGCAGATCTTTGAATAACTTCAACGGCAAAACTCTGCAGGGAACTCGTCCAGCAATGACGCCTTTTTGTAGACCGACCTGGACGTTAGCTTAGCTTAGCTTAGCTGTGGTCAGCTCTGAGCTACGCTCTGCAGATTTCCAAAGTTCTGCATTAGGTTTTCTGATTAATTAAGAGAATGAGGTCAAAGTTTTATCATATTCACACAGTTTATAAGAAGGAAAATCCTCAGACCTTCAACAGCACTCGACCACAGCTGAGGTTTGAACAGATTGGAGGAAAATGTTACGACCTTATTTTCTGCATTAATTCACCAAACCTTTAACACAGAAATGTTGGAAACCTGTTGAGGTAACCCACATCTCACATGTTTGAAGCTTTCCTGAAATATTCCGTCCTGTGTTGTCTGAAGATTTTGGTTAGATTTTGGCTATTAGTTTGGTTATGTATGAAGTTTACACTGGGGGTTTTGTAATTAATGTTCTGCGCTGCTCTGATGATTTTCATTCTTTGAAGAGCCTTGAGAAAAGTAGTGCTGCCTTCCTAAACTCTGAGGTTTACATGTAAAGAGGCAGGACGATTACATTTAACATTTACTGGCACATGAACGCCGACCGACACGTTCTCAGGATCGTGGCTGTGGTTCCACACTGACTGCAAAGTTTACACCCATCCACACTCCAACACATCCAGGTCATTTTTAACAAAGGCTGCAGAAATGTGGCGGCATGTTTTATGTCTTTTGGTCAAGACAACACTTAACCGAGTGAGTTAAGTTGTACAGATTCCACCAAAAAGTGCAAATTACGAATTATTTTTTAAAAAGTTCATGTTAAAAGTTTATCCCTGAGATTTAAGTTGCAAATGTAAAAGGTATATTTGCTATTACCAAATTAAGAGAGTGTTTTTCTTGTAGTGGTTGTCACTCGTTAGACACAAACCTTATTACTGCAGTTCACTTTGAAAACCAAAGTGTTGTCTGAAACTGGAATTAACTTGCTGACTTAATTAAAATACGGAGTTTAAGGAACAAATGTGTCCACAGCTGCTGGATCAAAACCCAAATAACCAATCAGACTACAAATAAAAGTACTGAAGGAATAATCATAAAATTGTCATTATTGATTCTGTACAACGGAGCTCTTTCAGTGGAAACATTTTCAGCATTTGAAATCTGAAGCTTCAGTTAAAGTTTCCGATTTTATTAACTTTGAATTAAATGAAGTTTTTAAAGCATCCAAAGTCTTTTGTTTAAAGGTCAAGTTTTGGTGGTTAGTTACAACGCAATGTTACAATGCCAGTTACATACATGCTGTCATCGCATACAAGAAACAAACAAACAAAAAACAGCAACTCTTAATTGATCAACATGAGAACTTGTTTGAACTGTCTAAAGATATTTCCTTCAATTTAAGAGCATGATTAAAAAATAGGGCTGCAACTAAGTCTTTTAATTAATTAATAATTTGATGAATAAAAGTCACATTTTCCCAAAGCTGAAGTCAGTTTAAATCTCATCCATCGTGAATCAGTTTCCTGAAGGCGTCGTGAGGCTGAATTATGTCTGAATTGTTTAAATCCAGTTCATGTTTCAATGTTTTAGTCGCTTACTAAAAGATGCTTCGTCATGCTGAGATGGATTTGCACTGGAAACATTAGACTGATGGAAAAAAAAAGTTTTATGTCTAATGAAGCTGGTGCGTTATAAATTTTTTTTCTTGCTGAAGTTTCATGAACTTTTCTGGGTATGCTTTTTTTTTTTTCCTTCCAGGGTTGTGCAATAAGCTTTTGTTTGACTTTTTACCCTAGAAACTCTTTTCATCTTATGGTCTTGAATCGGAAAAAAATTAATCAACATCTAAACTGAAGTAAAGAATTAACACGAAGGCTTTCATTCCAAGACATTTTGCTGTAAATCTGTGTTTTCTTCTTTTAAAATGTATTTTTCTGGATAATTAAAAGCAACATGCCCTGAAATGTAAATATAAAAGCTGAAAAGATTTAATAACTTTAATAATATTCATGTTATTTTTCCTTCTGTGCTGGCAATAATTTAGTCAAAGTCATAGTGATTTTTTAAAAAATGTTAATTATCTCATGTGTGGAATGAAATTCTTATTTTTGCTGTCTGATGATTATTGACACTTTGTCGAGTGTGTCGAAGCTTCTTGCTGACTGTTGATCAGTCTGCTGTCAACCTGCTTTTTGCTCGTGTTTTGTCCAAAGTGTTTTACTGTCAGAAGCTCCATAAGTAACGAGGCACATAACTGAACAGTGTCGGATGAACTGGGTAACATTTTGGGCACCGTGAGACAGGCAACTTCCTCAGCAACTGAATTCATTTAAACTGAAGTCCTGAATGTGCTTTATGGAAGCAAAGAAGAGCCAAAAAACTTTGTTAAATTTTAGACTATTTAAAGACCACTGAACTTAAAATATAAAAGCATAACATAAAATTTTAGGTTGTTTGAATTTCACTTGGAAAATTTTAAGGTTTTTGAAGTTTTGGAACTTCAAAATCATCACAGAACTTAACCAGATGTTGAATGTAGTGTAGTCATTACAAGTTTTAAATCAAGTTTTCTTTGGATTTTGCTAACCTGAATTTTTTTGTATTGCCTTTATTGACTTTGATTTTCACAAGGAAACCAAAAACTGAATGTAGGCAACTTTATTCATTAATATTGGACACATTTTTTAATGTTAAAATCATGTTTTTAAATCCCACAAAAGTTCACAAGGATGGCTACACAAAAAATGTGAACAAAAATAAAAAAAATAAATGCTATATATTTAGTAGTATCTAAATTTCCACAGTAAGTAATCAATAGTGACTAGTTTTTTCATCCTTTCTTACGCAATTTAGTGTTTGGGATAAAATGTAATATTAAGAAACTGTTAAATCCACACTGTTGCTCAAACGGTTGCCCTGTTGCAGAGAACAAACTGCTGCAGCCTGATGCTGATGATCACGCAAAGAAAACCTTCAAATCGGTCCAGAAATTGTGAGAGCTGATTTTGGTGACATGAATGTAAATGAATAATTTGTGGAGGTACAGGCAAAAACATCAAATTTTAGTTGATATGTGTTATTGTTGAGCAGTGAAGTTTAAAGTCTCACACTCGCTGGTTAAAGTTTAATTTCTTTTATTTAAATTGTGTCTTGCTGTGGACCGTGTTGTCAGTGGAGCGGTGATGAGGATGGGGCAGTGATCATTCTCAGGGTGGGACAAACACGGTCTTACATCCATTTCTTAACATTTGACCTTTGCCACTTTCCGTCACGTTTATGTTTCTTTCTCAGTAAAATATTGTACTTTTTATTTCTCTACATTTACTGGCGACTGTAGTTGGAGTTATTTACAAAACATAATGCATAATGAGAAAAATATTAAGTAAATCAGATTCTATAGATACTATAATCATGAGGAATAAAGTATAATGAAAAAATTGCCGTCATTATTGTTTTTATCATGTGGCTGTGGTTGGAAAGATACTTTTTGTAGACTGACAGCATAAAAGTCTTTCTTCATATTCTTCATATTTCTTCTCAGGAGTGCTTTTTGTTGTTGTTGTTGTTGTTGATTTAGCTTTTTCTGGATAATAAACAGTAAAGGATAATATAACAACAAACTCCACACATCAGTGCACCAGCAGTCACCAGAAAATGTTCTACATGGGTAATTTTACTGCAGAACTTTTAAATTATTAAGTACATTTTCCTGTGAATACTTTTGTTCTCTTTCTGAACATTTTGAATGCAGACATTTACTCATAATTGAGTGTATTTGAACTGTTTCATTGGAGCTTTTGAGTAAAAAATTTAAATACTTCCTCTGTCACTGGGTCTTGAGCAGCATAGCTACCATGGCGACATAGTGGATGCTGCACCTTCCTCATGCACCGCTCCACAGCTCCGCATGTCCTCCATTGTTTTGTGTGTCTGACAGATGAAATTATTTGAAGAACATTGCAGCCTTCCATGTCGAATATAAAACAAACCTTCCTGGATTAAATGTTCCTGGATGAAGGTTCTTGTCCTCGCCTTTCTGTTTGTCTGCACACTGATGCTCAACTTCACCCCCTTTTCGCACGAGCAGCTGTGACGTTTGTCCAGCAAATAATTGAACAGCTTAACTGTGTTTAAATAAAATGGTCAAATTCATGACTTGTGACTTCTTTGATCGGTGTGAAACTGTTCAAGCACTGCTGTGGGCTACATGTGCACAATTCTGACTCGCTCAGGAACTGGTGAAAGATTTACCGGAACAATCGCTCTAACTCTCTTAATTGTTTTCACATTTGGAAACAGGTCAGAAGAAAACATATTGTCCAGTGTCATTCACAGAATTTAAAAAAAAAACCTCAATCACTAATATCAAACACCGTTAATTTTTCATTAACTTCTCTTAAGAGCCACACAGCATCACAGGTGACTTCAGATACCTGCATGTTCCTCTCCTCACAGACAGACAGATGGCA
Organism: Naso vlamingii; assembly: GCA_029822935.1. Classification (NCBI taxonomy): domain Eukaryota; kingdom Metazoa; phylum Chordata; class Actinopteri; order Acanthuriformes; family Acanthuridae; genus Naso; species Naso vlamingii. The sequence continues at coordinate 3,049,583 of JAPQLA010000007.1, read as the reverse complement.
TTTCCTTTCACTGGTAATGATTTGATCTCCATTCAACAAATACATGGCAGTGATTATTCTTATTAAAACATTTATTTCATTAAAAGATATATGTAAACAAAGTCGGTACAACGATCACGCTGCAAATGTTTCCATTGTTTTATAGGATTAATCTGATATGTGGAAATTATTTTCCTCCCACTGAAACAACATACAGTAGATATGTAAGTGGGAGGAAACCAGAGTCCACAGGCTTCGGTCCATCGGCAGCACCTTGGTTGATCCTGCTCAGTGAGAGCAGCATCTGGAGCTGCTCAGCGACCTGATCCTTGTGTGGCCATCTTTAACACACCTGTAGCAGGTGAAAAGCCGAGAACAGATCAGAGACCTGAGTGTGCTGTCTCTGTTTCCTGCGTCGTCTCCTCGCCTCTGCCTGCTGCTCTTCTTTCTTGGACAGGGTGGCACCAGCTTGGCTCGGTCTGGTTTGTGAAGAGCTCTGACATTTCCCCGTCGTGGCGGACCACGCCCTGCATGTCTCTGTGGAAGCAGGTGGTGACGTTGAGCATCTGTGGGGGCAGCCGGTCCTCTTCAGCAGCTGGAACAGACCTCATGCTCACAAGGTCGAATGCCTTTGTGAGGTCGATGAAGACTAGAAGATTAGAAAGGCATCTGCTGTTCTTGGCAGTTCTCCTGAAGAGAACCATTACTGTGGATCCGGCGCTGGGATTCTGGGTCGATTTCCTTTTTTTGCAAAGCACCAGAAAAAACAACAGGGGAAGAAACTGAAAACTACTTTTGTGTCTTTTTGGCAAGACAAGCGGCCCGTGCATCAGGATCAGCCTTTATTCGTGCTCTTCCTGGCTTGAAAGTGGCATCTAATGGCAGAAAAGGGCTCTATTATACTGTATTATTATGAAATTGCAGAAATTTACAGTTGTAAATTTTAGTCATGTGACATTTCTCCTGTGAGATTATTGGCGTCCCGGGTCTTTCAAAGCTGCTTTTCATGTGCAACTGTCCCTGATCACCAACTTCATTCTGATAGGCTACATTATACATATTACATTATATATTGCTTAAAATAGTAAGTGAATGGAAAACCAAAAATCAATTCAAAGCTGAACCTTTCAAAAATGCCGAGGTTGTGCAACGTGATGATTTTATCCAAGGCTCACATCCTTTGCTAATAAAGTTGTGGATAAACGACCACTTTTCCAAAAATACAGGCTCACACTGGACACATGACAGTAGCTGCACATAGAAAGTTAATTCACATTGCATCTTTAATCAGCGAAGTAAATTACTGATATTTCATAAAGTTGGCCTGTAACAGAAAGGCTTGTAATAGAGGTCCAGTACATTTGATATTTCAACTTAAAATCAAATTTGACAGGCACTATCATGGACACCTATATGAGCACATGTCCTTGATGTGGGCATTTCAAGCACAATTTTTAAAGTTAATGCTCATTTTTATAATTATCATGAATTATCATTTTTTCTGAGGTCGTACCATTTGACATGTTAAACCTCAGCCAACCCGACCATGCCCTAAAAATGTCAAATTTTCTCATGTTTGAAGAGAATTTATAGCAGTCAGGCTCATCAGGGGGTCCTTCTTTGTGATACAATTTCCTGTCACGTGATATGATGCAAATAATTAACAAAATGGCTCCCTGCATGGTGGTTACAGCACATTATTATTATTATTTTTTCCCAAACTTTATTGATATACAAAACAGTGGAGGAACTTGTTTACGAGGAGAACATCCTCATAACAAAACACAAAGAACATAAATAAGACATATGAGAGTATAAGAGGTCGGGGGTGCAGCATAATAATGTAACAATGCATTGTATCAGTTACATTAGAGATATAAATTACATAAAAACATTATCAAATTGACGGGCATTATAAGTTTTCACTGCTTTTTTGTTAGTGCTTAGTGATCTGGTGGAAATATACATTTCAATTTCTTTAACTAAAACAGGGAAAAAGATGAAGTATGTAAAAATTTGCACTTGTGAATATGAAGTTTACCAAAAAGAAGAAAAATTTGTTTTCATTGCTTGACTCAAAGATGCCAAAAATAATATTTTTAAATTTAAGGGAAACATTATTACAGACTTAAGATGTGATAAAACTGTTCCCCAGAGAATGTACAGTTCCAAAACGAGTGTGTGATAGTCTCAGGGTGATTTTTACAGAAGGTTGGGGTTGCTCATTCGTACAACGTTCATTAGGTAGTGATTGGTGGCAGATTCTGTGTAATAATCTGAAGGAAAGTTCTCTCATTTTGTTATTTAACAGAAACTTGTGAGGTGACATCCAAACCTTTTTCCATGAAATATCAGAGACAGAATTATTCTAGTAATGAACAGAGGATGGAACAGAAATCGCATCTTGTTGGAATAAAGCACAAATAATTCTCTTGTTGTTTTTAAGAGAAACAGTAAAACAAGCTTTACCTACTTGGGTGTCAGCTGCATTCAACAAGGACGGGACATCTGAGATCGGGCAGGGGGGATTTTTAAAGAGCAAACAGATTCCTGTTCCTTTTCCTTTGGGTTTGTCCTTGTTCCTGTCATTGATAAAACTAGAAAACGTCTCAATCGGTGGCTTCAAACAGACATGAGCCTAGAAGGTAGAGTCTTGTTATCCAAAGCAGAGGGACTATCCCGTCTGACACACTCCGCTCTGTCTCTGGGTTTAGATTGGCAGACTCTCAAATCCACTGACCAAATGTTGTCTGACTTTGTTTGGAAAAATCCTAAACATTACCTGAGAAAATCAGTAGTAATGAACTCCTATGAAAACAGAGAATTAAACTTGCTAGATTTCACAACTTTAAATCATACTTTTAAAATCAGTTGGATTAAGCCACATCAAAAAAATCCCTGATTTATGTGGAATATCTTTCCTCATTACATTTTTTCTAATCTTGGTGGTCTTAACTTTAGTCTTCTTTGCAATCATAATGTTGACAAAATTCCAGTGAAACTCATGGACACTCATTTATAAACATAATCTCTCCCCCCTAAAGTCTTTATATGGAACAACAAACACATACTTTATAAGAACAAATCCCAGTTTTTTAGACTTGGTTTGACAATAAAATACTTGTGGTGGGTCAGCTTTTCAGCAAAAAGGGTTAATTAATATGAAGAGTTTAATCTTAAATTTAACCTCGCTGTTCCTCTCAGAGAATGTGCGATTGTGTTTGATGCCATTTCTGATGGAATCAGTACCAGTAGCCAGTACTCAGAACAATGATGTTCCATAACTTTTATTCACTATTAAATAGTCTGAATGTAAGATTATCCCATAGTAGTTGATAGTTTATTTTGATCTTTATTGTTTTGAAAATGTAACAATTTTTAAGCAAGTTGAATTAACTGGTACAAAGTTTTTATGGTTAAAACACATGGACATTTTTGCCTTTAAACCCTAAATATTTGACTTAAGACTTTTAGATAGATTTTGAAAAAGGAATGTTTTCAGGTCATTCGTACATTTATTTTCAAATTTTCATGATTTTAAATTTAACAAAACCTTGTGGGCACACACACACACACACACACACAAAACGAGCGTCAGTCCCAAAAAATCCAAATACTGCTCCCCAACGCACCACGTGAGCATCGACTCTGTGCTCTGATTCGTTAAAGGCCCTGTCAATCATTGTGGAGGGTGTGGTCACACTGGGGTTTGTGGCTGAGGAGTCTCCACTGTACGGGGAGGAAAGCTGCTGCCAGAGCAAAATGTCCTCAGTGCCTGATGGAAAGAAACTCGTCCGGAGCCCCAGCGGCCTCCGCATGGTTCCCGAAAACGGCGCCTTCAACAGCCCCTTCTCCCTGGACGAGCCGCAGTGGGTCCCGGATAAAGAGGTGAGACGCGGCGGGGGGAATGTTTGACAGCGAGAAGCTATCAGAGCTACGAACACCAAAGTGAAGCTCGCGGGGATGTTAGCCATAGCCTTTCCGGTGTATAATTTCAAAATAAGTACGCTCTTGTAGGACTGAAACTACTTCAACACAATATTGGCAGTTAAACAATGATTATGAGGGAAATCTTCAACTATTTTCGTTTTCTGACTGACCTCTGCATGAATTATTAGAGTCAAACGTTCTGCGATGTCTTTTCTAGACTTCTGTTTACAGGCTATATGCTTTAATCATTCAGTATTATTTTGATCTTAAGTGCCATACGCACTCATACTCAGAAATTTTCTCTAGACCTGTTGTAATCCTTTGGTCATGAAGAGATATGCACTGAGTGAGGAAGTGTCTCTTCTCACTGAACAGTTACGGCATGTGTCAGAGTCAAACAGTTTGTTTCTATCGAACAATTTCACAACAGCTGAACAGTTCAGAGTTAGAACAACATAACACTTTATTTAAAAGAATCTTTTTCACTAAAATTAGTCACATTTTAGAATCCGCGTTAACTTTTTTTTGGTCTTTACTATTCTGAGTAACTAAAAGTGGATTTTTTACTCCCAGACAGTAAACAAAAGGAAGTATTCGGCCTAGGTTTCAACATGCGCGATAGAGAACAGCTTTTGTTTTTAAAGCCAAGTCTCTGCGCTTCCGGTATGTGTCATGCTAACTGTGCCTAACTTGACGCGACGTTGGCCCCCGGACGAGGCGTCGCGGGCGGCCACGGCCAGCCTGGTAGCTCGCGGAGCCTGCTCGATAACCAGCGAGTGAACTGAAGAAACAAGCTGTCAGACGCAGTTACCATGTTTAACTTCAGCAGAGGCGGTTAAAGTAACAACACCTGAGTTTGTTTCGGTTGTTAGCCGACAGCTACGTCCACAGTTGACGTTAGCGTCTCATAGTAAGCTAGCTGCGGAGCTGCGATGCTAACAGTGAGTCTCTCGGTTAATGTAAACAGATTTGTGTGTGTGTGTTTGTTCAGCGCAGTAAAAGTACAAGAGGAGGCTCAGGAAGGCAAACAGCAGCTGTCTGATGTTGTGTCAAAGAGAGGCTGCGGCTCACGGAGGCACTTTGACCAAAGTGACAGTAAAAGTTAATCATTTGTCGTCTGCAGGTTTCCGATGACTCGTGCAGATAATAACCATCTGGCTTGATTTTTACTGACTTATATAATGAGTGTTGGAGGAGGAAATCAAGTTTACTGAAGTAAAAGCAGTACCAAACATTGAAAGAAAAACGATTGAAGGAAGAAGCTCTACGTTCTGAATATTTATTATGTCAGTAAAGCAGACGTGGTTAAAGGCTGTAAAGCTTTTTCTGCACGACGTCCTCTGTGTGTGTGTGATTTTTCCAGGGTTCGGGTTTGTGTTTGTTTCAGTTCCTTCAGTCGTCACTGTCTTGCGGTGCAGATGTGTCTTGCAACATCTCAGAAACACGTCGACTCATTCTTCAGTTAAATGAAAGAAAAGAAATGTCAGCTAAAACGAGTAACTGACAACAGTTAAATAAAAAAAAGTGTTGTTTACAGGAAATAAAAACAAAACAAAACATAGAGCTGAAACAGTCAGTTAAGATAAACTGAGGACTAATCTTCATCTGTTCTAATTCTGAATTATTTTGTGAGATTATTTTAGGAGCTTGTTTCATGGAGTATCGATTCGGAGCTGCTGTTGAACTTGAGTGAGCCCCACTCAGCATGTTGTGTAACATCCTGTTTTTCCTCTTCCCGTCTTCCAGTGCCCGAGATGTATGCAGTGTGACACCAAGTTTGACTTCATCAGAAGAAAGGTCTGTTTTGTTTTACCGTGACAACAAATCACAGCTTCCTGTGACCCTGACACAAACAGATGAGGGACACACACGCGCTCATAGAAACTGAAGCATTTGAGGCTTTCGTTCTGTTTAGTGAAACACAGGATGACTTTTTTCCCCTACTTGGCTTCTGTTGGTTTATTTTGGCTCGGAGACACGCTGAGGGCGCCATCGTTTCTTCTCTCACAGATTGACTGCTGACATAAAAACACAGTAGATCTGTGGACCTGCTCATTTGTGCACCAGTTTCTTTACATTTTCCTAGAACATTCTTTCTGTTAGAGTAAAAACGGTTTAGAAAGTCTTGTGCCTGCTGGCCACAGTACTGTTCTTTACGGCTGTGCATATTTGAAACAAAAATAAGACATTGAAATGTCTGAGAAAAGAGTGACTGAACACACACAGTGTTCTCTAAATGTTGAGGCCGCTCTCTCAGAGTTGAATCACACACTTCTCTCATTTCGTCCTCTGTAGTTATTCTCAGTCGTCTTCACTCAGCGTTTTAAATATTTTGGAATGCATTTTCGATGCATTTAGATCTTCTCAGATTGACCAGATTTCTGGTTAAAAAATCACTTTTTGTTGTTGGAACAAAAACTCA
>JAPQLA010000007.1:2928168-2946315 GCA_029822935.1 Naso vlamingii | reverse complement strand
ATCGATGCGAAAATACATCAGTTTCCACAACGAGACGACCGGTCGAGCATTTCAAATATGAAGCATGATTTAGATTTTTTTGTGCGTTTTTATCTGCCGCCAGCAGCTCTCTACAGCTCACTCTCTCTGTCGGTCAACAAAAATCCACTCTTTGATGGCCACCATTTTCGAATCGAGGATGCTGAAATTTGGCATGGAGGTCGTGTGTGTGTTTGAAGGTGTGTGTTTGTGTTCATTCCAACTGACAGAGGGCGTGGCAGTGGGAGTGGCCTGTAAACAAAAAGGTGCATAACGTCTAACTGGATTCATGTAACATGTGCCAAACTTTGTAGAAACACACACACTTTTTTTGGTCATGGCTTGCTCTGCCCCTTCACTTTAGCCCCGCCCCCTTCCATGACTCATTAACTGTTGTTGTGGTAAAAAGCACCTTATTTTTCTGAGGATGATGTAGTGTTTGTTTTTGAGAAAAACAAAAACATAAAAATCCATTTATGATGCACCTGTAACTTTATGATAACATGTGATTCCTTAGGCGACTGTAACATTTTTTATTGAGTTCACGGTTGTTTATCTGTTGTGGTGATGTTTACAGATTTCCTATTTTCTCTGACCAACAGTAAAAAATAGAAAATCTGTGCTTCTTGAACCCTCTGGTCTCTTTTTGGTGCCATATTTCTCTTTCTGTGTCGCAAGTCCTGTTCCTTCCTCCTCCTCTTTCACCCTCTCCTTACCTCTCTGCCTGTTTGCTTGTCTCCCCCCTCCCTCCCCCCTCCCTCCCCCCCTCCCTCCCCAGTGTTCGGGTCAGGTCCCAGGGGAGCCAGTATAGTCTAGCACATGTATGGGGGCCATGAATAGTTCTCTCAGCGGGGAGGGATTCGTCGGCCTGGCTGGGATTTTCTAATGAGCTTTGAGGAAGAGGGGGGAGTGTTGGTGGTGAAGATGGCACATTCACTGTTACACCCCCCACCCCCCACCCCCCTGGTTAAAGCAGATTAATTAAAAGCTCACTCGCGCTCTCTCTCTTATCAGCGAGAGTTGAGCACTTACTGTAAGCCTCCAGGGAGGGCTCAGTGCCGGGCCGGGTGGGCAGGCGGCGGAGGGGGTGGGAAGCCTCCGGGACCGATGCTAATTCCAGCCGGTGGGATGGTGGGACGGCTGTTTAGGAATTACTGCCGGTGGTACGTTCATTGCTGATTATCTGTGCGACTGTCGAGGAAGAGCTTGTGCTCACAGACAGACAGTCTGCCTGTCAGTCACACTCTGGGCTCATTTCACAGTCACTCCATTTTTTTGTTTCCTCTCGGTTGCCAGGTGATCGGAGCCGGTTGCCTGAAGCCAAGAGAGAAATCCTCAACATGTTTTGTGTCAACAGTAAATCCCGCAATTAAGACTGTAATGCATATATATCATTATAGTAATATCATAATGTCGGTTGCCCTCGCAGACTGTTCATCATATCCAGCTGTGCTCTCAGACGGCAGCAGGCAGCAATGACTGACATTAGCAGTGACTATTAATATTCCAGTAATTATCAGTAATTGTTGTTTTTCTCTGTTTCATCTCCTGAAGGCTGCGGTGCCACTCACATTCCTTTTTGCTATTTCCTGTCCTTGTGTGAAATGAGGGACAGCATGAAAACTACCAAGGCAACAAATAAAGAGGAAGCCTGATTATTTGTTTTGTTTGTTTGTTTGTTTATTGCCATGCTAGCAGTGGGATGGTGAAGCCAGTCATTCGATTAATTTTGTCCAGACTGAAGTAACTCAACATCTGTTTATTTGGTTAACATTAATTTTCCATCAGCAGATACATCATCATATTTTAGTGATCTTCTTACTCTCCCCCTAGCGCCACCATGAGGCCAAAATTTGACCACATTCCCATCAGCCTTAGCTGCACATTTGCCTGTGTCTTCCACCCAGTGCAAAGGTGGCAAGCAGCACTTTTTTACGCCAAGCGCCCACATCATCTACTGTTGAAATAGCAAATGTTCTCGTGCTTATCTGTGCGCCGATGGGAGTGTCGGTTTTAAAAGAAGATGAAGGTGTCATTATTGTGTGACACCAGGAAGTGTGTGCGCTATTGACCAACAAAAACCATGTCTGAAGTATTGTTCTATTATTACGATTTGGGTACATGCACACGGGCGTGGTGACAAGGCGCGAACATTCCACACGTGACACGTGGAGGTCCACAGCAAGACTCCTCATAATAAGTTGAATAGCTCATCAGTGCATCACTGTCTGCAGTGAAGCTTTTGCGTTCCTCCTCTTCGTCATTTGACCTCCTTCAGCTTTGTGTTATTGTTCTGGTGATGCCAGAAGGTGGTGATACTCTCCTCCTGCGCCTGCCTCACCTTTGTTAAATGACTGATGCTCTGTAGATGATGGGCTCATGCGTTTCCACTTTGCACACCCCCGTGTGACCTTCTAAGTAGCAGTGTGTCCTGTCCAAGCGCTCATGGCTCATAAAGGAGATGAGAGACTACACACTGATTGGTTTAATACTTGTTGAGATCAAAACACACCTACTGTATGATTAATTACGGGACTAAACCCATCCCCTTTGCGCCTTGCACTTACTTTGCTCCCAGATTATGCGCCATCTAAATAGCAAAGTGATCTGGACACACCCCCATTGAACTCGCACCGTTTGTGCTTTAGACTGTGTGCCATAAATCATCAAAACACGGCCCTTCATGTTACATTGATCATGTTGCACGTTCTACCTTCTAATCATTAGCCCGTTAGCATACAGTCAAAAGCTCGTCTGTAGCCTCGCAGAGCTGCTGACGTGACTGTGGATGCATCAGCCTCGCTCAACATGTAATGAACTTTACTGCGTTTTGTTTTGTAATTGATTAGAAGAATCTGATCCATGAGGTTAAAACCTTGCTTACCCTTGATAAGCCAACTGATAAATTTCTTTAACATGTGTCCTTTTTTTCAGATAAATCAGTCAGTGTGACTGTCAGCCAACATTAGCTCGCTGAGGATTTATATGTGGTGTCATATATGCAGTAACAGTGTCACTAACATCAATAATCCAGGCTCTTCTTTTTACAGACTGCTTTTACTGTCCATTAGGTTAAAAATTCATGTAATCACATTCAGTGTAACAGGGTTTTATTTTTGATGTAACAAAGACGAGGAAGTTCATTAACACGAGGCTTGTGTTTCAGTGTCAGCTAACGTTTGTTTGTAATGTGTCGCCAGAGTCAGACGAAAAAAAAAGTCCAAAACAGCAAAGCATAAATGAAGGACATGAAAGTGTTGTGAACGATGAAGAGGCTCAGTGTCGTCACTGCGGGCAAGAACAAAGAAATGTGACCAAAAAAGATCTTCTCTAAATGTCTGAAAAAATGAAGTGTGGACACACACATTTCACAGTGAACAAACCAGTGGTCATAAAAACGCTCATAACTCAGGTGATGATGATGCTCAGGTGACTTAACTCATTTGACTTATTCACAAAAGTTAATGCGCAAGTTATTCGCAAAACTCTCTGCACGAACATTTATGTGCAGCGCTCCGTTCATGCACAGCAGGAACAGTCTTGGAAATGTTTGATTGTTCTTTGAATGTTTTGAAAACCACGTGAGGCAAAAAAATCAGAAATTTATCTTCCCATTTAAATTAATACAAAACACACAGCGGCAGATTACTTTTTTAAAATGTGCAACAAATAAACATGTGGATCATAAAGTCACATGATGCTGATGGTTGCTGGTTTGTGTCGCAGGTTGCAGCCGTTCATCACCGGACAGCCCAGCAAGAAGCTCGCTGTGGAGCAGGTGAGCTGCCGCTCGTCTTCATCACATCTTCTCTTCATCTCCTTTACCCGCTCACTCTCTTAGATTCACTTTTGCCCTGCTGCACTTAACAGACGTGCACACAAGAGCGTGCACGTGCACTCAGTCACCCAGTCAATCACTCTGACAGATAAAGTTCCTGTTTCACCTTTTTACTCTCAGAAACACTCACTCAGTTATTCTCTCACTGTTAGAGGCTTATCAGCCTCGCACACAAACTCTCTCTCACACACACACACACACACACACACACACACACACAGTGTCCTTACTGTCATTTCTGTTATTTACCAGAAACTGTTCTCATTGACGCTGAAAAAAAAGGAACCGTTAATAACTTGTCGCGCTTGGACGTTTGGAGATGAAGCAGCTTTTACTGTGAGCTCTGTGTGAACAAACTGAAGCTGCACGAAGTCAGAGTGAACAAACTGCCAGGAAACAAGGCTTTTACTGAAATAATGGTTAATTAGACTCTGAGTGGGGGTGCCCGGTGGCTCAGTCGGTAGAGCAGGCGCCCCATATACAGAGGCTGTGTCCTCGCTGCAGCGGACCGGCGGTTCAGTTCCACCTGTGGCACTTTGCTGCATGTCATTCCCCCTCTCTCTCCCGTTTCCTGTCCACTCTTCAGCTGTCCTGTCCAAAGAAATAAAAGGTCCCCCCCCCAAAAAAAGTTAGACTCTGAGTGCAGTTCAGGCATCATGACGACACCATGAGGTCATAGAAACGTGTCAATGTGTTTTCCATTTTGTGGCATCTTTCTCTTTAATGTGTGTGTGACACAATTATGAGCAATAATTGGAATTTAGATTTTGGTGCACATTTTGGCTCAGTGTGTTTTTTACAGTGGACAGAATCTGCAGGCCTTGAAAGGTCTCGCAAAGCATCAACCAAAGTTATTCCGCCTGGAAAAATAGTTCCTTCCTAGCTGGAATATCAGCGTGAAGAAGGATTTTGACACAGACGTTCTTTTGAACAAACGCTGTCACACATTTTCAGATACTTCTGTAACGTTTATTGAATATGGACAAAATGTCAACAAACACCAGATCTCATGGATAAAGCTGTTTTGGAAAAAAATGGGCGGGGCTTATGTAACCTATGATATGTAGTAATACCAGTGAAACATGACCAATCCAGCCATCAGTTTGGGTCCTAGTGGCATTAATTTATTTAATCTCTCACAAATAATAATTGTTGTACTCAGCTGGGTTGGAAGTGCTGTGTTTCCCTCATTCTTCACCCACAGGATACTGACAAAGATATAAAGTCACATTCTTGTGTGAGATTTATCACCGTTATGAGACACACTCAGTGTTTGTTTACTGTCAGAACGTAATCTAGAATATCAGCAGAGAAATCTTTGAACTATTTTGAAAGATACACAAACAAATGCGGAGGCCGTCTGTGTTCTCGTAGTGAAGCTGCATCTGGAATCAGTCTGTAGTTTCCCGTCTGTCTCTCCTGGTCGGCCATTAAAAGCTGATTTCTGATTGCATGGATCTCCTGCAGAGCAGCCGGGCGCCATGTGAGACATGAACCTCCTTCATTTTTGTTTGTCCTCCATTATTTCTCCTCTCTCGCTACCTTTCTGCCTTCAGGGCATCACTGCACCTAAAAACTCTGACAGGGTCTTAAAATAAAAACTGCCTTCAGCTTGGAAGTAAAACTGTCTAAAATGGCACTTTACCGCTCTGCAGAGACGAGCTTCTGTTGGCCTGTCGCCACCTTTCAGATGAATCCACAAAGAACAAGGTTAGTGGTAAGAGACACGTCCTCTCTGCTGCACAAACGCAGTCAGACTTCACGTCTTTGAAGAGTTAATTTCCGGATGTCCTCATTTTGTTCATTTATAGCTCCACAGCTCTCAGCAGCCACGTTCAGGGAGAAATAGGCCAGTTTTCCAACTTTGTTTCTTAATTTGATTTTAAATTGGACCATCTTCAAAGTCCTAAACTTGGCTTTCTGGACTTCATGTTCACTCTGCACTCTGCTTTCCCTCCGTATCTCGTTTCACACATTTCTAACTGTTCTCCTCCTGCTTCACAACACTGCTGATCTGTCTCATCTCTTATGATTTAATTCTCTCTTTTCATTACTTTTGTCCTGTTCGTCCTCATAAAGAACCATCATAACAGGTGGAGTTTAAAGTTTTAAAGTTTGCAAAGTTTAGCTCCACGGCTGAGTGAAGGACAGTCAGAGCAGCTAAACTGTCTCGATTAAATCAACAGAAGCTGTTGTTGAGCTAAAAGCCAAAGTTACACTCTGTGGATATTAAACCTGAAGAGAAGAAGTCAAAAAAATCGATCAGTCCCAGGGTGAATCTCAGAAAGATGCGTCCAATCACAGAGCGTAAAATGTTGTCACATGACATCATGTATAACCTGAGAAAACATCCAGCAGCTTTAAAGGCTCACGTCCTGAGCTACAACAACAAAGTGTTTTCTGGTTTCTTTGGCCTCTCTTCCAAATAAAAACATCTGAGGATTATGGGTATTGCAGTTTTTAGCACAATCCAAACTGACCCCATTTAAATACAGTCATTAAAACTGAAGACCACAACATAAACCTGCAGATGATCTGTTGTAGTCTGTTGCTCACTCCTGTGCTCCGTTCTTTGTTAGCACGCATGTTTTTCATGCAACGTGAAGATTTATTGGAAACAAATTAAATTTCATGGATTGTTGATATTATAGTCAAAATGAAGAGTGGACTCACTGCTGTTAAAGTTAAAAAAAATTTACGTAACTTAGATTTTATTGCTTTTTCATTTTGTAACAGGTTCACAGGATATCCTGGATGTTTGTATCAGTGAAGGCGGCTTCTTTGCTTAAACACAGAAATCTCTGCAGTCATTAGATGATCTGAATGTGTTTCTAAGCTGAGGAAATGAAAAGAAAACTTAAAAATGGGGTTTTGCAGTTATGCACTGACTTGTCTCCCACGTTCCTCCTCCAGCTCTTCCTGCTGTTGTTCTCTTTCTAAAATCTCCCACTCTGCTCCTTTCCTCATCATTTCACTTTATGCTTCGTTCCCTCGAGTCCCATTTTCTCTCCTCCTCATCTCTTCTCATTATTGCTTCGCTCTGTTGCCATCCCCTCTTTCTCGTCATTCGCCTTTACACTCCCCCCCACCCCCCCACCCCCTCCTCTCTCACTCTTTGTCTCCCCCTCCATCATGTGCTGTTGGCAGCTCTGAATGGAGTAGCTCGGGGAGCTCAGGCTCTGTCAACCAGGAAGAAAACAGTGCCACGAGGGGCCGGGTCAACAAGGCTTGTTACTTAGCAACCCCTTCCCCTCCCCCTGGGAACTGGAGGCAAACGGCCATCGCCATTGGCTGAGGCTGCTCCTCGCTTGCTGCTCCAGTTATGTAATGTTGCTGTTTCATTGCAGGTTGAAAAGAGATGTTTGCCAAACTCTTTCTGTTCGTCGCTTAACAAAAACCTGCCCTTCTTCACCCTCAACAGTGACATAGTAATTAGTCTGTACATTTTTCTCACAAGCCAGGGGAGGAAATGATTTTCTTAAAACACAGAGAAGAAGTGAAGAGTTGCTTTCAGCCAACTGAAGCAGGCCCAGCTGTTCTGTGCTGCCCTCTCCCCTCGTTTCCGACTCCCTCAAACCACATTTAGACTCAAACTGAGGCTGTTGGAGGAGCAGACAGCAGTCAGAGATGCAGGGATTTTTAGAGAGGCTCAGAAATCTGCAAAGGGTTGAGGTCATGGGAGAGGGGCTTTGAACTGCAGACCGTCGCCCTGGCTCTGCAGCTACAGTCTGCTCATGCAGTAATAGTCTTGGCAACTGATGGCTGAGTCTATTTGAAGTTGGGTTCTCAGAGAAGCTGTTGGGCCACATGATGGGCAGCGTTTTCAGCTCATCCTGCAGAAACAAAGCAGCCTGCTCTTTCACACCCATCAACAGAACTTTACTGAGAGGACGGCGGATGAATGAACTCTCCTTGTTCAACACTTTTTGTTCCGGGACAAACAAACATGCAAAGATGCAGGTACAGGGATTAGAATTATTTTGTTTCCATCAGATCAAAAACAAACGAGCAGAATGAGATTTACTGAAGTTATCAGAATCTTAAAATTTTGTCATTCGCACAGGATGGCAGCAGTTATGCATGTGAAATACTTGTAGGCATTTCTACGTCTAATTTAAGTTCAGCCAGTGCAGTGTATGGAGGACTTCTGGTCAGGGCTTATAAGCAGAGCTTGTTCCTGGTCAGGCTTTTAGACAGCAAAACATATAATACAATCCTCCAAACAATACGTGAAAACCTACAAATGAACAGACAAAAACAACAGTAACAATCAAGGTCAATGAGTGAAAATACCAAATGTGAATTATGGATTCAGACACTGGATGCGGTTTAATTACAGCTCTAATTTATTTTGCTTGTAGAAACTGGTTTTATGCTAATTAATTCATTGGGCTACTAATTATGCTAACAAATCAGAAGGGGTGTGGCCTTTATGCATCAACTGCCAAACATGAAAAGCTGTGATTTAAAGTCCTAATTTCATTCATGGCCATAATTATTGTAACTTAACTTGCAGTTTCATGTACATTCTACTTTCTGATAGTACTTCCAGTTAAAATAATTTAATATTGATATACTAATTTTCGTGTCTTTGATTTTATTTGTGGACTCCTGTAGAGCAGCTAAACACAACTGACTGAACAGTGAAGTGTGTAGATCTTCAGAAAACTCTGACTCTGCCCTCTCTCTCTCTTCTATTTTCTGTATTCCCTCAAAATGGTCTGTGTTGGTTACTCCTCCCCCTTTCCATCATGTGCGCCTCCACACTCGGCTGTACTCACAACCCCTTTACTGACACAAAATAAACACAGCTAGGACACTGATAAAATGTTACTTACAGCTCGCGTTTCTCACTCTTCAACAGAACAAAGCAACATACTGTCCTTCAGCAGCAGGTTAGCCGTTAATCCAGCTCATGTGCTCATGTTGAGGAAGTAAATAAATCCACAAAAAACAGAAACTTCTGTCTGGTGCTTGCCTCTTTAGGAAAATTTAACAAAGTTAACTGTCCGTCATTCACCTGAAGGAAAAAAAAAAAGGATCTCAAAGTGCTGACAGTAATCCCTAAAGCAGAGTGCAGCAGTGTCTGAGCAGAGCGGGGGAGGGGGCAGGCACAGCACTGTGTGCACGAGCTGCCATGCCCATATAAGGAAGTCCAGCATGCATTAACGTCACTGTACAAACGCTCTTAAAAAAACACTGTAAAACACAGTGTGCAGAGTCAACTGAAACAGCCTGCAGGTAGTGCTGTGCTTAAAATTATATATATATATATATATATATATATATATATATAAATCAATCACATCTCAGCACTATTTTTGATAACCATGTGAATGAAAGGCAAATGAATGGCACTTTCTCTGCAGGACTGTGACAACAAATAAGAATTTGTAAACAAAAACTATTCCAAGCTTTTATGTCGATATAAAAAAGTAAAGATCTTTTTCAGGGTCTTTGTGGTTTTGAGGTAATGTTAGTGCTTTGTCGCATCTTCTCGCTGTCTCTGTACTTTTTTTCATGCCGTGTCTTTAAGTGGTAGAAAAGATTAGATGTGTTCGAGTTGCTAGTAACAACTTGTTGGCGGCATGTTTAGCAGATTACCGTTGTCTGGTCGGTGTGTGACTTTTTAAACCCAAACCAAAGCCAAACGATGGAATTCCAGTTCCCCCTTTTCGGCACCAATTCTTCTTGGGGTTCTGTTTCTGTATCCGAGTCTGATGAAACGTTACTGGTAACGTTATTTTCGCTTTCCATTGCGCTCTCCTCCACCTCCGCCTCCGCCATGCTGCTTTGCCTCTGTTTACTCCCTAGCGACCAGTGCCATAAACGAGTCCTTGTGGGTGACATAAAAATGCTACCGCAAAGCAGTAGCGTTGCTGCAGTTACATTAGCCTTTATACAATGAACATGTTTTGAACTCGCATGATACATTTGGATTATCCAACGGTCATTCCGACGTTGAGTTGTGCTTTACACGGCGTACCTAAACCACAACCGTAGTAACATTAACGTTAGTGTAGCAACAGACCTAACGAAGAAGCCTACACGTTAAAATTACGATATAAACAATAGAGGGTTATATCCTACGGCAGACATTTTTATATTGCACTACGATATATATCGTTATATCGCACAGCTCTACCTGCAGGTCTCACTTCCAAATGCATGAACCTCGTTATGTGACGCTTTGACAAGATTTAACACGAGTATCTGACTCTATAACAACATTTATAGGTTAGTAAAGATGGAAAAGCATAACAGCTCTCCTTAAAAAGCGTCTGGAACTGAGCGTTAATCCAGACTGCAGTTTGTTTTCAGTCACTTTTGTTCTGCAGACTGATGAGATGCCGACATCCTCACAGCCATAAAACCTCTCTGAGGTCGTTTCCTGCACTCGGTTCGAGTTTCATTCTCACTGTTAACGAGCAGCTTTCTCGTTAAAGGAGTGACGCTCAGACTAAGTGAGCTGTTGTAGTGAAAGTACTCCAGTTTGTGAATCTACTTCTAACATGAAGCATTCTGAGTAAATGTGAGCAGTGACGCCAATGCAACAACATCTCGTTTGTCCATCACAGCTTTATCGGCTCTCA
The DNA here is from genome assembly GCA_029822935.1 of Naso vlamingii. NCBI lineage: Eukaryota > Metazoa > Chordata > Actinopteri > Acanthuriformes > Acanthuridae > Naso > Naso vlamingii. Next base: position 2,935,866 of record JAPQLA010000007.1, on the reverse strand, counting down.
CAGACCTCCACCGTGGCACATTTAACATCTCTCACCTCCTAATTAGTGCAGAGCACCGTTTTTATGCTGTTTTTTCTTTTTAATTATTGTTTTAATGTTTTAAATTACCACCTGTGTTCATCAACAATTAATAAGGTGTCCAGCTCCTGTGATAAGCAGCCAGTTACAGCAGTCCATGGAGAGAAAGGCAAGCGAGCACTGGGTTTTTGTGATGGATATTTTATGCTTTAGATATAGTATTTTCACATCTTAAAAATCGCTGCTTATAAATCAAAATGTGAGGGTAGAGAAAGAGAAGAAAGCTCAGAGAGGTGAGAAGAATTTGTGCAGAGCTGGAGCCAAAAGGAAAATCAATGCATAAAGAAACGAAGGAAGCAGAGATGCAGGAAGCGAGGAAGGATGTAGGCCGAATGAAAAAGAGGAAACATGAAATAAAAGAAAGGTGGGAGGAAAGGAAGGAGGAGGACGGAATGAAAGGCAAATTGGAGGGAGAGATGGCAGGAGGAGGAAGGCCCCAGCAGGGACTCCAACAGGCAGCTGCTGTGGAGAACAGAAATATCTCTCTCTCACACTGTGGACCCTCCACCTGCTTCTCCTCCAGCTTTATAATTAGCCCTGGCTGAAAGCAAAGTGAGAACATGCAGGTTTCTTCTTTAGGCGCTGTGGAGAAACTGAAGCTGATGGCTTCCCTTTGCAAAAACTTCACATTTGTTTCGGTCCAAAACTGTGAAATCTGTCTTGTGAGTCTTGTTTTCTCCGTTTCTCCAGCTTAAGTCAGACAAAAAAAGATAAGATAGCTGGAAAATGATATCTTCCACAGCACGCACATCTCTCCTCCCTGGTGTAAGAGTTTGTTTGTCTTTTGGTATCTGTACAGTTCATCACTAAGCAAAACAAACAGAGCTCAGATTGAATTGAGAAGTCGTTCTTCAAAATGAAATCAGTGTTTTCCGAAGGGAAATCTTCTTTGTCTTGCAGCAGCAGCAGTTCAAGAAATAGTTCAGTCCAGTCCTTCATCATCAGGTACCATAAGTGTGATTGGTCTGTTGGTGCTGCAGTGAAGCCACAAAGATAAATAATTAGATATCATAAATGATACATAAATATTATTATGAAGTTGCTGCAAGTAATATTAATTAATGATTGGCTGGCAGGTGGCTGTTCTGGTTATGAAGAAGACGTTCAGCAAAGATGCCATCAAAACTTTCCCCTCCATTCTAAATCAGTGTTTGGTGACTTGTGCTACTTATGTATATGTTTGAATAAGAACAACTTTTGATGTAGTTTATTGCACTTTCAACCACTGGATCAGTAAGTAATCCAATCAGACGAGTTGTTAACAAACGTCCAGGTTAGCCAAACAGATCAAAGTGTCTGTTGCAAACGTGACACCGTTTACAGACTCACTTCCTGGTTCAACTTTGACCAGCTGTGCGTGCCTTAGTTGTGTGCACATTCATTTTTTTGTACATGTTCCTAAAACAACAAACATTACAGCGCATCTGCTTCCAGATTTTGATAATAAAGCTAATAAACTGGTAGTCAGAGCTACAAAGGGAATTTCTACGTTTTGTAATACAAGTATCAATAAATGTAGTTTTGAGAAGTTGAAAGAGAAGTCGCTTTGATCAGAAACAATTCATCATTTAGCTTACTAACAGCTAGCTGGAGCTAACCTTTATACCTTGCAGAAGCCTGGAAAACATCCAGCAGCAGAAAAATCATTTCAAATGTTTATAATTTGCATAGGTCAGTGTTTTGCCTCTGACTGGTCTGGTCTCCGTGGCAACAGTGACTGAGACTCATGGGTCACAAAACCATGATCTCTAGGAAAGTTGAGCTCATTAAACTTTATTGTTCGTATTACAACATGACTGAATACAATCTATTTTTCTGTGTTAATCAACACTGATGATATTGTAATGAAATCAAAAAATAATCAACCAACAACTTCTTTTGAGTATCGCAAACTGTAGGTTTCCATAGCAACAGAACTCGCAACACTAGTTTAAACAGAGGCCAAACACACTCAACGCCAGAGCAAAGTTTAAATTTCTGCTGTTAGTGTCCATGTTTTTGTGCACTGTGGCCCCGCTTGTGGGGAGACGTTCTAAAATATGAAATAACACATTCGGACCTTTATCTAAACTCTGAGTTCGTCCCTCTGATGTTTGTTTTAGCTTCATTTCCACGACTGGAAACAGTCCCTCTGTGTCCTCTTCAGCCTTTTATAGTGACAGTTTATTATCTCTTTCAAGAACCATCCCAGTCATTGTCATTGTCTTTTGTCAATGTCGACTACATAAGCCCCACCCATTTTTCCCAAAAACAGCTTTATCTATGAGATATGGTGTTTGTTGACATTTTGTTCATATTCAATAAACGTTACAGAAAGTATCTGAAAATGTGTGACAGCGTTTGTTCAAAAGAACGTCTGTGTCAAAATCCTTCTTCATGCTAATATTCCAGCTTGGAAGGAACTATTTTTCCAAGCAGAATAACTTTGTTCTCCATGGCTGGCACGCTCCTTTACAGCTACTTATGTCTCCTTTTTTAAATTTATTTATTTAGCCTTTATTTAACCAGGTTAGTCCCATTGAGATCAAAGATCTCTTTTACAAGGGAGATCTGGTCAAGAGGGCAGCAACTAAGTTTCAGTAAAAGTAACAGACAACACATGAATAAACAACATTGAAACTTGCTCATAAAAAATACTTGCACACAGACAACATGGGTAGCAGAGACTTCACCTGAGCTTTAAACTTGTTCAAGGTAAAAAGGTTTCAAAGTTGAAGATCAAATCATAAATCATTCCAAGCATCAGGTGCTGAAAACCTAAATGCTTTTTTTTCCCCAATTCAGTTTCTACTTTGGGAATAACAAATTGCAAAATGTCTCTAGATGGAAGATTATGACTTCCATGTTTCGTTTTTAGAAGAGAAGACAAGTAAGAAGGAATTACACCCAGAATGGCTTTGTGGATAAACACATACCAATGACTAAGGCGACGAGCACATAAGGATGTCCAATTAACTGTAGAGTAGAGTACACAATGGTGAGTAAAAGAACCACGGTTTGTAATAAATCTCAGTGCCCCATGGTACATGCTATCCAGCATGCGAAGGCAATGAGCAGAAGCCTTCATATACAACACATCTCCGTAGTCAGTAACAGGTAAAACCGTCGATTCCAGCAGTTTGTTGATTCCAACAAGACTTGTTTCTGTAGTAAAATCCTAATAAGAGCTTCAGTTTTTTACAACATACTGAATGTGCTCCTTAAAAGACAAGTGGTCATCAGTTAAGAATCCCAGATATTTAAAAGTTGATACCAACTCAGTTTGTTGACCATTCCTCGTTAATGTTTTCTCAGACAGTGCTGATCTCGCTATTTTTGAAGTGGTAAAGAACATACATTTTGTTTTTTCTGCATTTAGAACAAGATGCAGATGACAGCATTGTTCTTGCACCTTATTAAAAGCAAGTTGTAGATACTCAAAGGCCTTAGCAGGATCATCAGCGTAAAAATGAAAAGTTGAGTTGGGGAAATTCTGTCTAAGGCTATTTATGTGTATTGTAAATAAGAAGGGGCCCAGCACAGAACCTTGAGGGACCCCCTTTTTTACTTGCAATACCTCAGAAGCAGAACTCTCCATCTGAACGGCCTGGGTTCTGCTTCTGAGATCATTGGTAAACCACCCAACTGCTTGTTGTGAGAAACCAATAGCTGCAAGATGTCCAATTAAAGTGATGTGATCAACAGTATCAAAGGCCTTAGACAAATCAATAAACAACGACAAACAGCACTGCTTGTTATCAAGAGCTTCAGTGATATTGTTTATGACCTTCAAGGCAGCAGTAACAGTACTATGATTCTTGCGGAAACCTGACTGAAATGGTGACAGAAGAGAGTCGGTAGCAAAGTATTCTTTTACCTGTTCACTGACCAAAGATTCAAGCACCTTTGCCAGAACAGAGAGTTTAGAGATGGGTCTGTAATTATTTTAAATACTTGGGTCACCACATTTCAGGCGGGGGATAGCAAGGGCAGATTTCCAATCCATAGGGATTTCATTTGACGTCAAGGTAAAATTAAAAATATGACACAGTGGTTCAGCTATAATTTCAGATGCTAGTTTTAGAAAGAGAGACTCCAAGTTGTCTGGGCCAGCTGATTCTCTAAGATTGAGTTCTTTTAAAGCCCTCATAACCTCTGTTGTGGTAAAGGGAGTGAAGTTAAAAGCTTCAGTATTGCCAGTGGCTCGTTCAGTGATTGGCGATACTGCCATAGAATTGTCAGACTTACATAAGAAATCAGAGGAAATAAAATCATTATTAAAATAATTTGACACTTCTTGTCTGTCGCTTACTTTAAGACCATCAACGAGTATGCTAGATGGGAGATTAGTCGAGTCACGGCGAGCAGACAATGATTTGATGGTCTTCCAGAACTACTTTGGGTTTTTGAGGCTTTCCGTAGTAGACAAGTAAAATTCTGTCTTTGCTTTTCGAAGGAGAGCTTCTATTCCTGACTTGCGTGCCGTGGCCAAAGCTGCATTACACTCAAGTCGGTTGTAAACCAGGGATTGTCACGCCTGGAAATTCTGAATTTGCAGAAAGGGGCGTGTTTGATTGCGATACTCAAGAAGCTTTTGTGAACCTAATTCCAGACCAGTTTAAGTTATCAAAAAAGGCAATTTTATTAAAATGTTACAAGTCATGTAAAAAAGCTTGCACCTCAAACAACTTCATATTATGTTTTTCAACAAAATGAGGCTTCATTTTAGGAATCCTCATGTCTCGCACTGCTGCTATCACACAATGATCACTCACATCGTCAGGGAAAACATCTGATTCAGCAAATTTGAAAGACATATTTGTTAAAACTAAGTCAATGAGTATAGATTTTTGTAAGCATTTGGGGTTAGGTCTTGTAGTTGAGGTAATTGTGTAAAATTTAGAGAGTGACACTGTGCTTTCAGTGGCTCAGGCACAGATGTAAGCCAGTCCATGTTCATATCACCAACCAACACTATTTCATGATGAGAGAAGCTTCACAAGCATGGACAGTGAGTTACTCGAGGCAGATGGGGGCCTATAACATCCCACTAGCATAATATGGTGATTTCTGGATAATTCAGTTTCAAGCGCTAACAGTTCAAGTTCTTTACCTACTGACTCAGAGAGCACTAATTTAGCGTCAAAGCTCTGCTTAATATATATATGGCCACTCCACCACCTTTTCTTTAACGATCAGTGCAGTAAACATTATAACCATTGTGTAAATGTCTTTACCATGCACAGAATTTTAAAACCAAGTTTCAGTTAAGACTACAGTATCAGCATTTGTTGAGTCTGTCCAGATCTTTATCATATTTAGTTTAGAGAGTAAACTCTGAACAATGATATGGAATATCCCAAGACCTGATGTAGATTTAAAACCTGCAGGTGTAAAACACTGTGCAGGTGTGTCAGGGCCTGGATTTGTCTCAACATTTCCTGAGAGTAATAACAATAATACAACTAAAAATTTGTGCTTGGTGTTACCACCTTTTAAGTCAGTCATCAGAGTGGAAGAGGATGTGTTCACATAGTGAAATGTTCTCTTAAAACAAGGAAACAATAAGAATGAAGGGACTCTTTAGCTATAAGCAAACATTTGGACACTTCCACAGTCACCAAAACCCTCATCTGAGAAAAAGTTGAGGTTATTTTGTAGCAGTCACTATGGGGAAACATAAAATTGTCATAGTTATCACATTGTGCATCTTGAAGTAGCATAGCTGGAGGAGGAGGGTTACCAGACCCATTTGGACTACCAGTAAAACCATACAAAAATATGAAACACAATAAAGTAATTTGTGACTTGTAGACAGAGAAGAGCCACCGCTGCACCACTTGTGATGATGCTACCAGGGAGGGCTGATAGCTGAAGGCCAGCAGGGTCAGCTGAGAGTTGAAGGCAGGCAGGGCTAAAAGCTACAGGCTAGCAGGCAGGGCTGGTAGGTGGGGGCTAGCAGAGCTACGTCTCTGCTCAGTCCCCCTTTGTGTGCTGTACTCTAGCAGGTGGGTTGTAGGTAGGCCAAAGCCTGTGACAATCCAATGACATTTGACTGAAATATATCGAGCAGAGATCCTGGTCTGCAGAGATTATGTTGATCTTGCCGAGTACCACTCATTCAGGCTCAAATGACATAAAATATCACAAATAAATCTTAGACCTCAGTTACTGACGCACTACACACAGGACTGACTTGGCTGCTGTCTTGGAGTGATCTTGTTTCAGGCGGCTTGTTTTCTGATCAAAAACAGCTCAACTTTTGTCTCCCAGCATGCAACTTGAGAGCCTTTCCTAGTGCTAGACTCACCTAAATCGACATTTTCCCTGTGGAGGGAAGAGTCGTCATGTTTGTGAACATTTGACAGCTCAACTGCAGCAATGTGAACGAGGTGAAAAGCGAAGGACACTCTAATTACGTTTTTGCCCCGCGCCCAAACTCAACCCTTCATTTTTAATTTCACAGGCCTTTAATGAACTTTGAAGGGTATTTTTGGCCTGGGGCTGTGGTTCATTTCTGACCCTTTTGTGAGACACAAAGTTCACAGTTGGCTGCAAATTGTTAAATGCAGAATTCAAAATGAGAGAATAACGTGTGAATGTGAGATGATATCGGCTGTGGTCACCCTCTGATGCCGTGTTTACTCACATGTGACGATGCTGCTGCAGATGAAATATCTCCTCTCTTCCCTTCACGCTTTCCACCTCCCCTTCAGCGCTATGACTGCATACTACACTGTTTATTATTTTTATCATTTTAAAGGAAGTGGGACATATGAGATCAGATCTAGTGTAGATTTCCCCAGGGACCCTCATGTGTCACGCAGAGGAAAATATTAAAAATACAACCGACAATATTTCCTGTTTGCTCAGATTGCAAACTCCAGCCCCCTGCCGCTGCCTGTGGGAGCCTCCGCCAGCGGAGTGGTGGTGGAGAGCGGGCCGGTCGTCTATGATGATGCAGCTGCTGATGAGGAAGATGAGGAGGAGGAGGAGACTTGTGTCAGCGCCATGGACCTGCTGGGCAGCAATGGTCAGTTAAAACACACACAGTTTGTTTTTGACTTAAAAGCGTGTTTCCTCTCAATCACCAAATATTCTCATATTTTAAAATTGATATTTCAGTCTTAAAAAAACATGATCAGGCAAAAAACCAATAAAAATAATCAATTTTCAAACCACGCAGCCAAAAAATACAACACAAAGTTTAAAAGGATCTATTGGTATTATTTAAGAAAATAAAACATCCACAGAGTTTATAGAAAGGTGCAGAATAAAAATATTGCTTTCTCAAAAAAATATTTTGACTGTAAATTGATTATTTCAAAAATCTGGCAAATCCAAAATGATAATTTGTTTACCTCTGTCTAAGATGGCTAAAGGCTTGTGTGACTCTCTAGTAGTGATGTTTGAAGTTGTCTGTAGAACCTCGTTGGCTGCAGAGCTGTGATCTAAACATGAAGAAGAAGAAGAAACAAATATTTCACTGCTTGGTTTGTAAATTCATAACTTATTAAAATGAAGTGTAACTCATTTTTCATTGGAGTCTGAGACTTCTGCATGAAAGTGACACCAGCTGACCTCACAAACACACACTGACGCACACAGACGCACACAGACACACACACACACACACACACA
>JAPQLA010000007.1:2917363-2928068 GCA_029822935.1 Naso vlamingii | reverse complement strand
ACACACACACACACACACACACAGAAAAGTCGTCTCAGGCTTAATGACTTGATGATCTGACAGTTTGACTTTCATCGACAGCGACGTGTCAAAGTGTCAGACAGCTTTGGCTCGTCTCAGTCGGACTCACAGTGTCTGGACTGTGAAACAGTTCTCGTCACTTTTTTAATGACTCTCTCTTTCTGAGTCACAGCTCACACTCCTGATGTGTTTTAACGAGCCGTCAGTGAGATTAAATTTCTTTACTTTACGTCTCTCACTGTTCGACTTAAAGGTCCCTGACTCTGCCGCAATAAAAAGTCCTGAGCAGCTTAATTGATTCCTGTAGAAGCACTTTTTGTTTATGCTGCTGCCCCCTCCACAGTGAGGTCAAAGGTCAGGGTCGGCCTCAGAGCAGAGACTCTGGAGCTGGACTGACGTCAGTGACACTCAAAACTAAACCAGAGAAACAAAGATCACAAATCAAGTCAAAGGGTTCATCGCTTTAAGGCAAGAAATGTGAAAACAGGCCGTTCAGGGTCACTGAAATGATTTGAAGTGACATCATAAGGATGAACTTTAACGCACGGCATGAGGTTTCTGCTTCCACAGGGCTCGCAGACAAAATGAAACAAGGCATGAGCCCTTTTCACACACAGACCTCACCTCAGCGCCACATGCAGTCATCAGTTCAGTAGCATGATTGAGGTTTGATTGGGTGAACTGTTCTAAAAGACAACATCATAGCCATAAAACATGAAGTGAATCATACACATGAATTTTTCATTCATCAGATATTGTGCATCTTGCTAATCTCAGCTTGTGAACACGAAGCTGTTAATGATACAAAGTGTTTACAAAATAACATGACGTCCTCAGAGGAACGGAGTACAAAGCAACCGATGGGCACAGAGGCTGAGCAAAGGTCTGAGGAGCAGAATCAAGCTTCACACATTCACCTTTGTTAATTTACACTAAACTGAGCAGCGCTAGCTTTAGAGGCTCCAGTCTATCGTTTTAAAAAGCGAGCCAGGTTGTGGATTCAAAGGAGGCGTGACTAGCGTGACGTTTAACACAATGGCATCAGCATCGGCTTCCTCTGTGAAGAAAAATGCCCGTGGCGCACCACACAAATAAAAAGAAGCGATTACACGGCGCAAAAACGGTCAGAGAACAACTTCCGACAACAATAATGCACCTTTTGCTTTTCCACCCTCTAACGCAAATGGGCCAATCAGGGCGTAGCATCTGCCAGCTCCGACCAGGGTCCAACAACCACAGGGCTGTGCTCCGCTGGAACTCATGCTGTTGCTTTAGCTTTTGGTCATTTTCAGGCTGGTTCTGTGGATTTGGAGCTCGTCGTGGTTAAACGTTGAGTCTGGGGCACTTTTAAAAGTGACGCTCGTTATTTGGCGAGTTTTGAAGGAAATTGACTTTTTTTACCTTTCCAAAATCAATTGCTGAAAAGTGTAACGTTATGAACTGTAGTGGCTGTAGTTTTATGACTTCATGAAGCAGCTCGGGATCATGGGATTTGTTTATTTCATTGTTAAACAGATTAAAATCTGTGTGAGTGACTCACACAGTTGAGACTAAAGGAAACGTTAGATCAATAAAATGACAGATTTAAAATGACGGATTTCTCTCAGTCTGAATTTTGTTGGAAACATTTGGGATGATGTAGGAACACAACTCAACATTGTTGTGTTTAGACATTCTAAAGTGAAAATTTTACATAACGTACATTTGAGTATAACTTAAAAAACGGTTCTTTCTTCGGTATGTAAAGTGTTTGATGTAATCCTTCTGTCTCTCACCCTGCAGATTACGGCTTGGATGGAGATTACGACGATGGCTTCTAGCGGTGTTCTTCTGGGTTTTCATCCCCCAGCAGTTTGAACAGTTTTGACTCCTTAAATGTATCAAATGTTTATCAACAGGGACACAAAATCCTGCAGGCTCACAGGTGGAAGCTGTAAAGTTCCCATCAGGAATAAACAGGGCTCTCGTGCAAGAAAGATCTCATCCCCACTTGGACCGAAGTGGGAAGACATGCTGCTCGGATGGTGACGTGACGAGGTGGAAAAGAGGATGCGAGTATATTTATCAGTGTGATGCAGGTAAAACTGCAGAAGCAGCCGTGAGCATTGGTTTGTTGATTTGCAGGTCAGAAGAAAACACTTTCTGGACTTTAATATCCAGCCTCCATTATATCATAATTAGTGTCTGAACAGCAGTTAAATGACTGATTTAATGTGGCTTCACGGAGACATTGTCATTTACATGCTGCTGAAACAGTGCTGACAGTCTGAGAAAACATCACATTAACTGAAGTCAGTTCAGTCCTCAGACAGACGTTCGTCCTGCAAAGCAGCGAATCAGTGCTGCTGGACTCAGCTGATGTAACATCCACCCTGCTGATTGGATCACAGGCCATAAGTTTGTTTCCTCCTCACTCAGTCTCTGTTTCATTATTTATTCTTTTTTTTTGTGGAGGCAGGAGGGTTTTGGTTGAAGTTGCTGACAAAGAAAAAGTGCTCACAAAATTCCAACAGCCTATTTTGTATTTACTTACAGAAGACGACTCAGTAGGCGGTCCCTTAATGTGACGCAGGATGCGTTCACCTCCTCACAGCTTAACGCGTGTAGCTGTACACAAACGCCATCAAACCTTAAGACCCTTTGAGAACACACTGTATCTGTTCACACGTGCTTGGAGTAGAACGGATGCTGGCAGCTGATGTGTGCAGCCTCAGTTTGTCGTGAAACACTCGTGATGGAACAAACGCTGCGTCGCCTCTCGACTGAATCGTTTCAAACGTGTAATGCAGCCAAAAAAAAAAGCAATCACAACACTTTGAGTGTTATCATTGAGCCTGCACTTTGAATTCATTACACTCAAGTACCTAACAGTATGAGACTTTCACTGTACTATGCCTCTTAGCAATGAAATGTACTTTTGAACAGGCATGTAACAATCAGGTGGTGAAGGATAATCATCATCATCATCATCATCATCATCAGTATTTTCCATGGATCAGTGTGAGTGAAGCCTCGGCTGACCGGTGGACGTCTGCGTGCTGTCGCTCTGCTGAAGCCAAAGAATCACGATAAGTTGCCTTCGAACAACGTGTGCTGATGTTTGCTGAGACGCTATTTCATCCAAAAACTGGGAAAATTAGAAAAATGAGGCTTTGATTAGTTTTCTGTTCCTATAAATTTGCTTTGAGCTTTTTTTTTATTTTACAGTAGAATTAACTGTTGCTGATTAATTTATGAGTTTGTGTCATTTATGTTTTAATATTCTTGATGGTGTCGCAGAACAATGAGGCGTTCCCAGTTAGGATGTAAAAACCTTTACAGATGAACATGAGCCATGTCACAACACAACTGTTCTGTATTTAAGCTTTCAGGATTTTTTTTGTTTGGAAAAGAATGTTATATTACTTAGGAGATGAATCACATTGTGGCCTTTTCACTGTGCACACACACACACCACAGTATTTAATGAGGCGTCCCGGTCGACCGCCTCCATGTTGCTGCTACAGATCATTGTGTTTCATTTGCATATCGTCGTGTTCCTCTGCTGCTACAGTAAAGATTTCACTACATGAAGAAAAAACGCTTGTTTGTTTCCTTCTTGAATGTTTACAGTATTAATGTGTAACTGTCCAAAATCCTTTGCACTGCTTTTTTGACCTGATGTCAGAAATTATCAGAGAGAGTCGTGTCTGTTGCAGTGCGACATTTTTTTGATGATACAGATGGTCTGTTAGCAGTTAAATTTGCAGATTAAAAACATATTTTTATGAAATGACAACGTGTGAGTGCTCTGTTGTATTGATGCATGTGCAGGTCATTATAAGCTGAATGTGAGCTGTGATCTTACCACTTCAGTTCACTCTCATAATGTTGTTTGGCTGCAGCAGACAGAGAAAAAGCTCTAAAGCTGCTGCACACGAATCAGTTTTTGCAGGTTTAAGAATCGTTTGTGCAAATAAACCTTCAGTAACTTACCGTGTCGCTCTTATTAACACCTGTTGACATTTTTGGGTCTCTGGTGCAAGAAGTTGACATCACTGTCAACCATCAATGGTCCAATATCAGATGAGTTTGAATCTGTGAGAAGTGGATCAGATGTTTGGAACAAGGTTAGAGATTGATGTGATGTCAGAGCGGTAAATCTGGACTCGAGTTAAACGTGTCACAAAAATGTGTCAACAGTCATTTGGCCACTTGTTAGCAACTGCCTTCTCATTTCAGCTCATCTGCAGGTTTTAGGCCTCGTTCCTGCAGCAGTGTGTGTGTGTCGCCCAGAAGACAGTTCACAACTTTCACTCCAACGGACAACAACCTGAATTTGAGGCACTGCAGTTTTTGGAACTTGACTTTGTACTGGCTTCATTTTCCTGCTACAGAAGTTGCAACTTTGGCATGACCTGCAACAAAGATTCCTGGCTAACAATTACACACACACACACTAACACATTAAAAGACTAACGAATAACTAAGACCTAAAGCTAACCTACAACCATTGGTGTAGTGCAGAATATATGCAGGTATATGGAGTAAACCCACTTATTTTTCAGTCTGCGTTCAGAATAAGCACCTCTAAATCCTCTCTGATCCTGTCTGTTGCAAATCAACCAAGAGACTGTTTACTAAAGAAACTACTGGCCCACAGACTACCTGCAAGGTTTTTTTTTCCATGTGTGGATGGACTAGAAAATAGTTCACTCAAGATGCCTAATTATGCAGCTGTCTCATCCTATAGTCTGACTGTAGGCCAGTATTGATCAAAATCTGCACCTCTTTTGTGGCTAATGTTAATTTCATAATGATCCTCCTTCCTGAAGTCAAGCAGCAGAAGGGGGCTTATGCTTTGCAGCTAGCCACATTCTAACAAGAACTATCTAAAATTGCTGACTATCCTAAATACTCTAAATGCACAACTGACTTTAAAATTTGTCCTACAATAACAAATGCTAGCAATCTCATTCACTTCATCAAACTGTGCAATTTGCTCCTTCCGCTCGTCAGTTATACCCAGGACGGGGCAATGAATTGATTTTAAATCGAAATTCAAATTAATTTGCTTGGACAACGTTAAAAAATAAAAATTGCGAAAATCAATTTTCCCTTTAATTAGGGTAAATACAGTAACCTACAGCTCTCTCTCAGCTCTGGGCTGGCACTAAATTAATACCAAACTGGGATTCACCTTTGTTTGATCAAACCTTTTTTTAAAAAAGTTTAGTTTGGCTAGGTTTGTACTTTAGTCCCAACAGGGAAATTCATGTTTGTTTGAAATAAGAACAACATAATTGAAATAATTCCTTTGCCTTTTGTTGTTTAAAATTTTTTATTAAAATCAGAAGTCAAATGTGGTATGAAAAAATCAGGGATTTCATTTTTAGGTGACATTGGCCCCGCCCTAGTAGTACTGCTGACAAGTGACACGTTGGTCCTTAGAGGGGGCGGGGCCATCCCTCACACTCAATTAATAGCAAAATTCACAATAGGGGGCAGTCATTATGCATATCTATAGCAGAATATGATGAATTTAAATACTCTGCTCTGAAATGTGAACATCTGGATGTGAATTAATCAAAAACACTATATCTACCACTAAATGCATCAGTTCACAGCTGAAAAAGTGGGCTGGAGGTTTCGGTTCTCTCTAACTTCTGGGCCAACAGCATCATTTACTCTGAAATGACTCGGACTTGTGTACAAGTTATCTGAGATTTGACTCGTATCAAAAAACTTAAGACGTGACTTTAAGAGTTTACAGCTCACGATCAGAGGTTGTATGCAGTTATCTCTTCAATTTAATCAACATGAGAGAGAGAGAGAGAAGCTTGAAATCAGCTCTCCATCAACTTTGTGTTTCTCTCCCTTCTGTTCTTTCAGGGAGGTGGTTTAAAAAACGTCCTGTGGGTTTCATCACCGCACCCACAGGTTGCGTAATTATGTCTTCAGTCGTCTTTTCATCGTCTCTGTAGAATTGAACCCAGCCTGAACTATTCATGACATCAGGTCTGTTGGTGACCCAACACCGTCCACCACCAGCGGCAACGCGTTTGATCAGATAAGACGTTTCAGTGGCATCACCGGATCAGTTAACGCCTGTACAGTGTTACAGTTTTCTGAAGGTATTGTTTCCAGAGATATAATGTGTCTGCGGGCGTGAGTGAAGAGATTCTATTGAAAGATGAGTCACTCTTCAGAGTGGGAGGAAATCTGAACCTGAGGAGGCGCCAGCATCGTATGATGAATTATGAGATGATTTTTCTTGTTGGGGCAGACGGCTGCGAGTTTTACCAGCACTGATGTTTCAGCATCAGTCAGGAGATTAACTTTGATCTTTCTTTGACCGTTGGGCCTTTGCTGAAGCTCCACTTATGGGTTTTTATGTGACTTTAGCCTGATTACACAGACGGAAGTTTTTAATCAGAAGAATGAGACAAAAAAAGTGATGGAGTTCTTTCTGCCCACACACAAGTTTTTTCATGTTATCAGAATCCTGTAAACTGCCCAAAAAAACAACTTTTTTTTTTTTTTTTTCTGGCTGTGCAAATGTGTCTGCCTGACAAAGTTACTTCATCAGAGAAGCTGCACCTTTTCCAGCAGCAGTGAGTTTCAGACAGAAGTCTGACATCTCATTTTGGCCTTCAAGAAATCTTTGTATTTACGCTGCTCTGTCGGTGTGGAGCTGCTGCATTAAACAGGATTACTGCAGTCACCGAAGAACTGCAAAATATATGGAAAACGATTAATGTCACCAAATTCTTATACAGGTTCTGCAAGTTGAGCGTACATAATTTTTCTCCTGATGTCAAGTTTTGGAGGTCAACTGCTGCTGAACAACTTGTTTCAAGAGTTCAATTAAAGGTAGAAGTTGTGTTCATGTCTGCAGCTGAGCTTGAGCTGAAGAGTCATGAGGAGAAAGATTAGATGAGATCCGAGCAAAGATTGAAAATTGTGTGAAATCTCTGATGACTGTGTGCTCTGTCAAAAGTTGCCATCATTGTTTGATTTTGTCTGAACTGAACTCATCTGTCACCTTAAATAAAGCAGAAAACTGGGCTTCGTCAAAAATAATCTCCGTTTTAAAAATAAGAAATCCCAAGACTCAGTGACTGTGACCACTTCATTTGATCTATTCATCTTCATCATCTATGAACTGATGATTAGACGGCGTGGAAATGTCATGAGTGAGCCACGAGCTTGTCCTTCATTCCCACCAACATGTGAACAGGCCATGGAACAGAGCGCCGCCTCGGGTCTTTTGGAACAGAAAGATTTGAGAGAACTTAAATTACACTCCATGTGACCCTCCACTGCTGTCCCCTCTCAGGTTGACTTTTCTCCTAACACGACCTGGAAAATCATTTCATGGTTTATGATGCTCTGTAACTGTCAGGTTGGCTTTGTGAGGCCGCCTCCCACCCTCGCCTCTCCTGCTCGCTCTTCCTCCCAAAGGGCCGCCCGTACTGATGCAGCTTCTCCGTGTTCGCCAGCTCTCCCCCTGCACTTCGAAGTTTTACTGAAACTTAATCTTCCACAGACAGCAAACTTTTACAGTAACCTTCAGCGCAGCCAAGGGACGGAGGGAGGAGGAATGAAAATAAAGTTGGCTGTTAGTTTTGCAGCGTTTGTGACCTCGTCGCCCTTCCTCAGCAAGCGGGAGCCACAGGCAAGAGGATTCCTTCCGCCTGTGAAAAATGTCCTTTATGCAAGTTTGATTAAACAGGAGCAGCAACGTTTTTGAGCTGAGCCAGAGCTTTTTTTCCCTCTATCTTTGGCTTTAAGCGTGACTGAGGAGGAAGAGCTCAGGATTTAAAAAGAGAAGCGGGTCCTTCTCCTCTTCCTTCTTCCTTTAACTTCCTCTCCTCTTGTTTCCTGTTTCCGTCACGACAGCGAGCGCTTTTGTTTTTCCTCAGGGGTTTTATCTTATGTCCTTATTCCCCTCCAACCTTCTTTCTCTTAACTTTCACCTTTATCTCACTTTGTCGCCTTCTATCCGCCAAACTATCATCCCATCTTTCTCTTCTTCTTTTCCCAGCATCCCTCTCTCCTTTCAGCTTCTGTCTTTTGACTTTTGACTCCGTCTTTTCTGCTCCATTAGTTTATTGGATCTTTCAGGCACACCTTGAGGTAATTTAGAAACAAAAGTATTTTAAATGTTGGTGCCTTTCACATCCCACCTTCCTCTCTTTCCTCTGTTATCCATCCATCATTTACTTATATGTTGTCTGTCATGGTTTTGTTCTATATTTTATTTCTAGATTTCTTCCCACTCTCAAGTCTTCATCCATCTCTTCCCAACATCCCTGCTTCTTCCCATCTCTCTCCCATCACCAACTTTTTTGCTTTCTCCCCTCACATTTAGTCCTTTAACATCCTTTCTTCTCTTCTCTTTTCTTTTCTTTTCTTTCTGTTCTAACCATCATGGACTCTCTTGCCCTCTCTGATCTCTCTTCTAATCCTTCCAGCATGACTCCCCCCTTCTTCCATCACATTCTCTTTATATATTCTCTTTAATATCCCACAATCCTTAATTCTTCTCCAAATTTTCCATCACTCTCCTCTTTCCTCCCTCCATCTCTTTCTCTCCTCCATCTAATATTTCTTTCCCTCTTGGCGGCTACACTTTAGCCACCGTGCTAACTTCCCCCGGAGGCTGTGTGTGTGTTTCTGTGTGTGTTGGTTTCTGGTGTTTCACTCAGAAACATCTCTGCTGGTTGAACCCACCTCCCTCACACAGTTACATGTCTATACTTGTGAGGCCCTTCACTGAAATAACACACTGGCGGGCTCCCATCCCTGTGTCACCATGATAACATGCCACACCTAAACTTCAGCAGAACCAAGATCTTGAAATCTCTAGAGAAACTTCTCACTGGTTCTGAGTCAGTCTGAGTTTAGTCCTGATGTCTCTCGTCTTACCTCCATCACAAATGAGACCATCAGCGAGCAGATTGGAGATTACTTCCTGTCTGTTACGATGTCTTTGCCCGGTCCGCTCAGTCAGCAGAAACATGATGAAACGCTTTACGGCACACAGACCGAAGAGACGATTTGTTGTTTACGAGCACGATCGATCAGCTGTTCTCTTTTTTACTCTCTGTGGTTGGAAGCAGGAGGAGATTTTTCTTTACATCATTTCAGTATTTTGTGTTTATGAGCAAACTGGTTTCTTTCACCCTCTTCCAAAGCAAATGTTCGCTACAGACAAGATCTTTACTACAAAAATGCAGATTTATGGTTGAACATAGACTTTATGCTGAGCCTGATGCCATAACCTCTGTAAGTGGTCTACGCCATTGTGAGCATTAACACACATGCTGGTGTGTCTTTGTCACATGCCTGAAGACATTTTTTTTTTTTTTAAACTGGCAAACACCCACAGAGGTGTAGCTTTACAAAAAACACTGTAGCTAGATCTCCTTCCCTGCCCCTCAGTGGCCCAGTGGGAAGCAGCAGCAGAGCGGATTTTTGGTGACCGCGGACTAAGCAGACCAATCACAGCTGTATGTGTTGCTGTGGCGTGTAGTCATGACATGGGGTGCACGGTGACGATGTAGGTACAGTGCTGGTTCAATGCAGACGCATAAACCAAACAGTAGCGCTTTTGTCCACATGCAGTGCTACAACAACACAAAATGAAAGGAGGGGCTTGAAGACAAATATTCCGACTTTCCAAGCATCTCCTCATTTTCCGAAACTTTCCAGACTTTAAAAATCATTCTTTAATTTATTTTTATTTTCAAGTTCAGAAAAGTTCTTCATTTTCACACTTTCTAGTTTCACACACACATCTGTGAAGACGACTCCCATGACAACAATCTCGCACACACGCACACACACACACACACACACACACACACACACACACACACACACACACACACACACACTTTACTTTTCTCAGGCCCACACCAGGCTGCTTTGTTTCTTGCCAGAACCATTTTCCTAATAATCCCACCCTGCCTGCCCTCAGACTCTCCTCCCTCCTCCTCCCCCTCTTTTTTCTCCGCACTGTGTTTTAATACATCAGCATATCACCCCCCCACGCGCACACAAACACTACAGGCCACTCCTGGTCACCTTCCTCACCCCAATTATTTGGCGGGAACTGAGCGCGGAGGGATTCTTTCACCTCCTCGCTCTGAGTTGTAGGCAGGCTCCCCGCTAACGTCCCCTCCACTGCAGGCAGCGGCGTCCAATGTGTGGTAAAGACGTGATGGTATTCATGTTGCCCTCGCTGACGTCTGTGCCATCATCAGCATGAAGACGCCTGACAGGTAGCTACAGGAAGACAGGAAGGGTTTGTGGAGGAGTAGAGAGGCAGTTACAGACCAGTGGGAGCTGCTGAAGGACAAATCAGCCGTCAGGTTTATTAGAACACGCTGAACTTTTTTTGCTGTGTGAGAATATCAAGCTGCAGTTTGATCTGTTTGGTCTTCTTATGTGACAAAATGTCAGTTTGCAGTTTATCTGAGCAGGGGAAATCTGACAGAGTCGAGTCATCATGTGGAGCTGAACACTGCTCACGTTGTTGTTGTTGTTGTTGTTGGTGTTGGTGTTGGTGTTGTTGGTGGTGGTGGTGTTGTTGTTGTTGTTGGTGGTGGTGTTGGTGTTGGTGTTGGTGTTGTTGTTGCTGGTGTTGTTGTTGCTGGTGTTGTTGTTGGTGTTGGTGTTGTTGTTGGTGTTGTTGGTG
>JAPQLA010000007.1:2734872-2762876 GCA_029822935.1 Naso vlamingii | reverse complement strand
TCAGCATTACAATACAGTGTCAGTATGGAGGTATTTGGTCCAAACGGTTGTGATATTTACTCATTTTATCACCGTAGCTGTTCCCAGCTAAGAATGCACGGAGAGTCATCCGTCCTAACCTACCTGATCAATAACTATCAGTATCGACTGGTATGAAACTTCACTGTAGTGATAGGTTTTTCAGCTGAATGGCCCAGGCCTTGTGACCTTTTGGTAGTGCAAACAAACTCTTGACAACCTGGTCAGCAGCTCTGAATCCATGTTAATGTGAGACTGATGCTGTGTCCCTGCTTCTCATTCAGCGTGAGCTTTTGCAATTATTGTGCCTTCAACAACAGGAAAGATCAGCCTTTGCTTTAACTGCTTCAGCCTCGTGTTCTCACTGGGGAGCTTAAAAGGTTTGGAGCCGCTTCCACAGAAAAACAGACGGACCGACAACCTTTAAATATATATATTATTTTACTTCAGGTCTGTCTTCGTTCAAAATCATTTATCATCTTGTCAGTCTCTCTGTAGATCAGATCATTACTTAGTTTCCTTTTTGAAGCTGTGAATTGTAAGGAAATCTTTTTTGTCGTTGCAGACCAAAATGTGGCAAATGGCACCAGAGGCTGCCATCAAGCATCTTATTTGATTTGTACTCACATTGATGTATTGTGTTTTCAGATTGTTCCTGGTTTAAATAAAAACTATGCCAGTTTCATATAATTTTAACAAAGTTCTTGTACAGCTGCCTGTGTTTCACATTTCACAGCTTTAGTTTCTTTTGTAAAGTAAAATGGTGCTATTGCAATTTAAGGCACAAGTTCCGCCTGCACATGCTTTTAATTTGAACATTTTAGACCTTTTGTAGAAAACATCCATATGAGCCCTAAAATGTGTCTGTTCATCCTCCTGAAAACCATCAGACGTCCTCTGTAGGGAAACAAAATGAACAGACTCGTGTGAACTGTAGGTGTGAACGCAGCCTTCACTTCAGATCAAAGATCAACGCTGTTACAAGCTACAAGCTGCAGGAGGTCAAAGGTCAATGGGACACAGCCCCCTCACAAAACACTCCGGTTACAAGCAGCTTGTTGCGTGAAACCAAAAACTGAAAACCCTTCACACTTTGTTTGTAAATGAGTCTTCACACACACAGTCGTGGTGCTCTCGATGTGATCAGCTGATCGGATCTGAAGCCCCTCTTTGTTTATGTAAGCTGGTTTTATATGGCCCACTCTCTGCTGCTCTCCCTGGTAACAACAGCCTCTCTTAGCGCGTCTCCTCCAGCACAGAGCGAGCTGATGATTGGTCTATATTTTTATATCTAATTGCTGGAGATGAACAGCAGTGAGTGAGTGCCTGGGTGTTTCAGGTGGTGGGTGTGGGTCTGAAATCTGTGGCAGAGAGACTCAGTAAATCAGGACAACGCTTTTGCTCTTCTTCTGCCGCGTCAAACAAAGTTGTGTGTGGGTATTACAAAATGCATAATGTTTTTGAAATCATTCCATACCCTTAACACATGGGGAAAAAGTGATTTAAAGGCTTTAGGATTTGTTTAAAAGTCATTAATTAGAATTTATTTAAAAGAAGCTCAGGTGAGAAATGAATTAAAGAAGTTGACAGTCCTCCTGTGGCGAGGGACACACTTCGGTTGACTTGGTTTGCTGTGAATAGAAGCTCAGTGTGACGAATGTTAGCCAACGTTAGCAAACTTTACATCGTTGTCACTGTGAGGCCAAACTTACACTACAAATGATTTATGACACCCAGTTATCTGGGAAGTCTTTTGGAACTCTTTAGATGTGGCAGACACTTTGAAAAACTCCTTGCCAGGTGATTGGACAAACAATCCATCACACGCTAGCTTCGACTGATCAAATCAATAACTACGACATAGCAGGAGAATGCTACCAGCTGAGATGGTCACCGGCAAACCGGATGTCGTTTAATAGAATGAGAGCGGGACTCTTAGATTTAATGAGGCTGACAGAGAATGACGGTAACGGCAGACAGCATTGCCGTCAAAAGTTAAAATATTTGAACTTTTTGCCGTCCACCACGATGGAATTTACAACCGGATATTATGTAACTCCTCAAATGCTTCAGGCAAAGAGAAAACGTGTCCAATCTCGCAGCTGATTATTTTGGTGCAATAATACCTGGAGTTGTATTTACCACAGCTTGGAAACCTACCGAGATGCCACACAAGATCTGATATGTGGAAGGCAACCAGCACAAAGCTGGTTGTTCCCCAAAGCATAATGTTTTGGAGGGAATTTAACTTTTATTTGAAATTTGCAATAGAAAATTGATTGGAAGCTGCATTTTACAGCTACATGTATAACTAGAATAGTTGCATAAAATAATAGTCATGAAATAATTTCATTAAATGTATTTTATTCCATTTTTTGTAAACAATACAGCATCACCATAGCAACACATGGTCATGGGTGTTGCGTTTTGCCGTCCTTCCATCCTTTCGGACTGTTTGTTTTTTCCTGCGTGGTTCACAAGGACTCTCGCACCGTCTGCCGTCTGGCTGATTCCATGTAAATACAGCATAAAGCCCGAAGTCTGGAGAGCGAGGTAACTGTGAGACTTCATCCACACGAGATGTACCGTATTTGTTTTAAAATGCCTAACCTCTGCTTTGTTTGTGCCTGACGTCCAAACTATCCGTCGTTGTAGAACCCCCAAATTTCAGACTTTTGAAACTCTACTGACACACACTTAGTTTGAAAACTCTGGGGTCGTGTTGTAGTATGGATAGTCTGAGACAGTATTTATTAAAACCGTTAAACTGACGCTCCAAAGTTCGCTGGATTGGGTCTAACGAGTCCTTTTGTGTTTTAACACCATGAATCCACCAAATTCTATCTGCCAAACGAATTGCACGCATCATTCCTGTAAAGTTTGACCAAATAATGTCTATCTCCAGAAAATATTAATATATTTTAAGCTAAATAAACTATTTAAGAACACAGCTTTTGAGAAGCCAACAACAGTTTAACTGAACATTAATGATACATCACATAAATATTTGTTGTCATGATGGGAAACGTCAACAGTAGCATTTCTTTTCAAATCTGGTGGTCAACATGTAGCTTGTACCAGCCGCTGCAGTGGTTTCTTGTTATTATTTTCTTTGGATTCAAACCAATAACTGAAGACATCATCACCGTGCCTTGAGGATGAGATCCTCCTTCCAGCTCTGCTTCGTCCAGGGCTCACTCAGCTGCTGGGTCACGGTTCTTCTGTTCCTTGAGAACAAGCTAAAGGGCCTTTCCTATGTCGCCCTTCCTCGTCTGTTCCCCGTCTCTTATTATTTCCGGCCTGGCTCCAATGGAGTTGGGGCTGGATATCCTGAGGAGGCGGGAGGGGGGACAGAAAAGCATTTCACCAAGCAGGAAAACTGAAAAAGCATTTTGGTTATCAAGCCCTCGCAGACCTCGCTCCTACACACTGTGTGCCCACTTCATTTTCCTTTTCTTTCCCCTGTTTTCCTTGTCTTTATTTTCTTCTTCCACATTCTTGGTGGAACAAAGTGACACTGGACCGGAGGTAACACCTTCCCTCTGATGTGTGCTCACAACGGGCATTCTTCGAAGTCTCAAGGACGGTCTTATCTCACTCAGCAATGGGTTGTTGGGTCAGATCCCATAACTGGAATCTGCCCTTCTTCATGGAACATCATTCACAATTTTTGTTTAGACTTTCATATTGAACTGACCCAAATACTTAACCTGTAAAGTGTTGGGTGTTTTTATTTTTTCTGTAGTGCTAAAAAAGTAGTAAGCTGACTGCTTGGCATCTGTGTCCAGCACTGCACGACAGCCATTCTTATCATTTCTGCCCTCGTGTAAGCTTGAAATGTTAGCTTATCTGGCTCACTGGCTTTAGAGGCTACTATGTAATAATACAGTGGTGCTGTTATTTCCAAGACTTCATCAGCAAACTAACTTTTTTCAGATACTGGAGAATATTTTACAAAATGCCCCATTTAGAACAGGAAAAGCTCCTGTACAGACTGTTCGGCTGCGGAATGCTACTCTATCCAAATTACAAATTAGCAGTTCTGGCTAAATTTGTACTCCAGTAACCCCTGCCAACCCCTATATGTTTGTTTAATGTTAGTTTAGTTAAACTAGCTGTGTTTAAAACAAGTCTGATAAAAACCTTACAATGTAAATTAGAGTTTTCAGTTTACCAATTTATGGAGCTAATGTTGCTCCAAATGCAACCATCTACCCATGACAGTCGTCATTTCAGTGGGGAAAATTGGTCATCAGTTCACAAAAGAAGATACAGCTTTTTTCTTTTTTCTGTTTGAACTTTAGGACCCGATGTTTTGAAAAATTGTTCACATTTTTTTATGATAATTCTTGGGCAGGACACAGCAAACAGTCTAGAGACAATAAATAATTTGAAGATGTGTCTTGCAAATAATCAGTATATGGAAAGATTTAGTGAACATATTTCTCAAGTCGTCAGTCAGTAAAGAACTCAACAGTTTCACTGTTTAAACACATTAATATTGATTTGTCTGTCCTTCATCCAGATGATGAGCTGCTGATCGAGCGCAGCATCCACAAAGGGATGATTAACCCCGGAGAGGAGAAGCAGACGGTGGAGTATAAAAGCTTGATCGCCAGCTTTGAGTACACCATCCGCGTGCGCTGCGACGAACACTACTACGGCAGCAAGTGCAACAAAGTGTGCCGTCCCCGCAACGACTACTTTGGCCATTACGTGTGTGACCAGTTTGGGAACAGAGAGTGCATGGAGGGCTGGACGAATCTGACGTTAAGCTGCAAAACAGGTACAGGAAAAACATCGATGTCACTGTGAACACATGCAGCAGCACACAGGCCAGCAGGTCATGGTGCACATTAGGCTCCTTATTTTTACATAAAAACTTTACATGAAGCGCTTCAGATTAGATCAGCCTTTTTATTTCTACTCTCATTTAGTTAGTTATGAGAATCAACTAAAGTCATGTATTTCACCTTCCATGTTTTTTCTTGGAAACCTCAATTTCAGTCACTTCTGTAACCAGTAATACTGTTTAATGTGGGGCTGGGCGTTATGGCTTAAAAATAAAATTCCTGATTTTTTCATACCACACTCGATTTTAATTGGTGTTTTGATTTTAGATTACGAAAGGCGAAGGAATATTTCAAATGTGTTTTTTTTTTTTTTTATTTCAAACAAACATAAATTTCCCAATTTGGAATAAAGGTCAAACCTAGCTCTAACCAAACAAAACCTTTTTTTTAAAAAAGGGTTGATCAAACAAAGATGAATCCTCCAATTTGGGATTAATGAAGTGTTAGCCTAACTTTTACCAAACTTCACTTATAAAAAATTAGAGCCCAGAGCTGAGAGAGAGCTGTAGGTTACCATATTTACTCTAGTTAGAGTGAAAATCAATGTTCACAATGTCATTGTTTAACATTGTCCAAACATATTGATTCGAAGTTTGATTTAAAGTTGATTTATTGTCCCGCTCTACATCAGTGTACTGTTAATTACAGCCGAGGTGTCTGATCACCGTTTGATGGCATTTGCCTCTTTTAGAGCTAATTGACGAAACCTATGGCACAGAAAAATAAAGTAATAGAAGAAGAGAAAAATATAAATTGGATGCAAATGGTACAACAAATTTTGTCTGCTTGAGCACGAAAACTATAAACAGCATAATACAGAGTGCCTCTGCTGCAGCAACTGGCTGTATCTCATTTTTACCTTTATGTGATGCCAAAACCAGACAGCTCTCTAAATTTTGATCTGCTTTTCGGGAAAAGTTTGTGAAGTCCATTACAGTTCCTGTCAAGTGTTACTTTACAAGAATCCAAAGAATGTTTGGAAAGTCGTCCCTGTTGGAGGCACCTTCAGTTTTCTGACGATGACTTTGCCATCCATTGTTACAGCGCATAAGATTCTATCCAACACAGGAAATTAGATTTTAATGATTTCACCACCTGCAAAACAAGGTGGCTGACTGAAGCTCAGAAACAATGTGATGCTGTAGTCTGATGAGATGATGATTCTAATGCAAACTCCTCACTTTCTCTTTACCCTCCCAAAAGCCATCTGCAAACAGGGGTGCAGCATGGAGCACGGAACATGCAGCGTGCCGGGGGAATGCAAGTGAGTCGCCTCCCTCATTTTTTGATTGTTTTGTTTGTTTGTTCCACTTGGTTCTGCTCGCGGTGCAGCTGCCTCCTCATGTAAAATATGCTCCTGTTTGGATGGAAACCCCCATGACAGCTTAATGTTGGGGGGGTTGATGACATACCAAGCAGGCAAAAAACAAAAAAAACAAAAAAAACCATCCTAGTGCTGTGAAGTGCCTCCCATCCCTCCACCTCCACCTCTCAGCTCCAGAGGCCATTGTTTTGCTTCCTGTTCTGTTTTAAAGCTGACCTGCACACACACACTCACACACACACACACACACACACACACACACACACACACACACACACTCACACACTCACACACTCACACACACACGCACACACACACACACATAGAGGGGCCTTTTTTTTGCTATATGTTTCCTCCCTTGTCGTCATCGGCAGCAGAGAGGCACTGTGCCCCCATTTCCCTCCCCTCCATCCCGCTCTCATGTCTGCAGCCCACATCACCTCTTCCTATCCTGGGCCTTGTTATGGCTGCAACTCGCCTGTTTGAAAGTGTGGATTCCACCCAGTGAGCTGCAGACAACAGGCAGGCAGGGATGAGGGGGGAAAGGGGGGGTAAACCCTGTCAAACTGACACCTTTATGTATATATGAGAAAAGAAAAACTCCAGCTGATATTAACCTGAAGGTCTCAACCACACAAGGTAAAAAGAGCCACTGCTGCCTCCTAACTTGTCTGGTGACTGACAGTGAGTAATGTGGCACTCTGCTGAGCTGTAAGTGTTTCTGTATCTCCTCTGATGTCAGAAAGCGCTCGGGAGATTGCAGGTAGAAACAGGCTGAAACTGCTTTGTCTTCTATCGGATATGGAGTGTAAAGCAGCTCTGTTTATCAGAAAGTTGCAGAGTTCAGGTTTTATGTGCTTTGGTTCGGAGGTGTTTGCCTCTTACGCTTGTGCTGCTTCCTCAGGAGAACTTAGCATAAATTAATGCAGGAAGTTTGCCTGTAATCCTGTACCTCCTGGAACAGTGTCCCAGCTGACCTCACTCTGAACGGTTGCATCGGACCTGCTTTGTATGAACGAGAGAAGCTTCCTCAGCAAAAACTTTCAGCACCACAAAGAAAATGCCATGATGGTGGTTAATGAGCTGCATTTTACAAACATTTCTTGGCTGGTCAAGTGGCAGCTTGATTGTGGAAATGATGACAGTGAGGAGAACTATTGGACAGACCAACAGTTACAATGATGTTTTATCACAAACTCATGTCAGCTCTGAGTCTTTGTCTGCCAGCGAAGTTATTGTGAAACTCATGAAGGGTTTGAACTCTGTAGTAGATCGTCATTAATGGATTATTTTCATCTATTTCTGAGTGGACTGACTGTGCTGACCATGGACACACACAGGACAGAACAGTTATACGCAGAACTGTGACACGGCTGCATAGTCGGCTGTGAGCATTTCAAAAAAAGGCTGAGCAGGCGTTTGTTGCAGCAGTTATGAGATGAGGAGACGAGAGACGCAGAGGAATTGAGATTTGATTACATGTAGAACTGAACTGTACATTTAGAGACAGTGGAGCACGTGAGCTTTAAAAAGCCATACTACACATACACACACACACACACACACACACACAGTGGCATGTATCTGGAAACAGTAAAAGAGGCGAGGTGAAGTGGAGGTTTGATTTAGTTCAGATCTTGTAAAAGAAGAAAATAAAGCTGACATTTTTCATTGGAAATGGCCGGAGGATTGGAAGAGAGAGGAACACCCTGGAATGTGCCTCAACATGTGATTTGGAGCTTCATCACAATCAGAGGCTCACACACACTCACACACTCACACACTCACACACACACACACACTGCAAAAGAGGAAGAGGATGGATAACACTTACCCAACAACAGAGAATAAAAGTGTTTTTGTTTTTGATTTAACGTGACCGTCCACATTATTTGTACCTGACACATTAGAATCATCAGTGTTACCATGTGGCTGTTAGCTTAAACACTAGTTGACACCCAGATCTAATAAAATAACATAATAAAGGCAGAGAACAGAATGCTAGTTTATTACAGCACTTTGTCTTGATGCTACACACGAAGCGAGTTTAATGTGAGAATCATCAGAAAAACTCAAGTTGTAATAAATTTATAAATTTTGTTTAAAGGATGGCAAATGAAAAGCTTCATTTGTTAAAAGGGGGCTGAATTCACAAAAATCTTGCTGTTTTTTTCATTTTTGTTTTTTGATTTTTTTGTTTTGTTTTGTTTTGTTTTTTTATCTTTTTTTTTATCATCATCATCATCAGCGTGGAGTTTGCTCTGTCGTCATGGAGATGGATAAGCTGCAATCATGTGACTTTAATATCCAACATATAACAACAGTCCAGTCATATGGGGGCAGGAGTGTTGAACCTAAGCTGGGTCTGTGGCGTTCTGTGTGAACGAGATGACAGTTCTGGAAAAAGGAAACAAGTGGATCTGAAGATAATTCTGCTGAAGATTGTTCCTTCTCATGTCACGTTTAAAAAATGGCCCAAACTGTATAAATAAAAAAGAAGTTGTAACATTCCTGAGTGTCTGTTCATTAAAAACAAGCAGACATTTAAAACACAAACAAAACAAATGAGGCTGAATTTGACGTGTGAAAAATTGGAACAGTGAGGGAAGCAGACGGGAAGCAGCAGAGACTGAAGGGTTAAAGACTGAGAAAGGAAGAGAGAGAAACAGAAAACACGCCTGTGAGCCTGGCAGAGCAAAACTAAAAATGTGTGTTTGGTATCTTGTTTCTTGTTTCTTACACACAGCGCGCTCACAACCTACGCTCCCTCATGTGACACTACTAAACATGTAGCTAGGCAACAGCGGGCTAAGTCTGTCCGCTGGATTTGGGCGCGAGGCTTGCCTGTAAATAATTCAACGGTCACACACACACACACACACAGCCCCCTCTACCTCTACCCCTGCCCACCATCCCGTCCTCTGGGTGTGGTTTGTCTGAGCGGGGGTTGTGGGCAGGCGGGATATTTTCAGCTCCAGCTGGCCCCTGTGGCCCCTTCCATTGATGGGACGCAGGCAGCAGACCGGCGACGGGGCTTGTGGTGATGCCACCCTTGGCCTGTGGCTGTTCGAAACCATTTCCCCTGCTCTCCCACACTGCAGCCAGACAGACTGTCCACACCGCCACCGCTGCTGCACGGCCGACAGAGTGCAGGGCAGTGCCACCAACCGCAGAGCCAAACACCACCACACACTTTAGTAAACAATGCATGGCACTGATACACACACATGCACATGCACACACACACATGCACATGCACATGCACGTAACGAGGCTTCTACGATGTCAGAATGAAGTTGTTGCAGTCGTGCTGGCAGTTAATCTTGTTTCATCTTACAAACTGTGCATGAAGCAAACTTGTCATGTGTGTTTTAACACAACCTGCAGTTTAACGACGTGACTTTGTGATGATCAATCTGTGACAAATGTTCCCACATGACTTATGCTCAACACAGTTCATTTTCTAAAGGTGCCAAATCAGTTGGTAGTTTAAAAGAAAAAAAAAAAGTTGTCAAATCTTTAAACTTTAATTCTGGTCAAATCTTGATTCAAACTGACTAAAGACTGATTACATGAACGAGATCATAAAAGTGACAATTTTTGAAACATGCTGGTTGATTCCAGAAAATGACGGAGGTTTGATTCTCAGCCTGTTACCGTCCTCACTCACTCACTGCACATTTCAGCTCCTTACAGGCTGTATATCACTGCGGCTCAGAGGAGTGTTTGGTCGGCATCCATGTTGAAGTGTTTGTGAGCCGGAGTGTAGGGAGGGTGATGGGGGGGGGGTTGCTCCCTAAAATAGCCTCGACAGGAGAAATGACAGGACAGGTGGGGCAAGGTTACCACTGGCCTTGGAATAACAGAGTGCTGCCATAAACCAACAGATTAGCTAACCCTCCTCTGGCCTCTCCTTCGAGACAACTAACCCTCGTTCCACAAAACCCGCCACTCATTCCAAGTCTGACCTCGAGCGCGTCACGATTCAGGAAGCGGAGAGACGACACACAACACACGAAACGAAGAAATGCAAGTTAAAAAAAGAAAACGCCTTCATAGCAAGTCACCTGTGTGTGTGATCGAGTGTATGAGAGGAAACTAAAACAACTCGTAAATGACAATATGACTGATAATCATCTAAGAGTTTTTTAAGTTTATTTAAGCCAGTTTGCTGCTTTATGTTTATTTAGTTTTTGTTTTGAACATTTTTGGACAAAAAATGCGATTTAAAGGAGAAGTTGATAATTCTGATAAAAGACGTTACCTTAGCATCTTAACTCAGCATATTCCACTCACTTTTTTACATTTTTAGAAGACAAAATAAATGAAATCGATCAATAATGACAATAATCAATAATGACAAATGACAATCATGGATAGATGTATCACTATGATGTGTTTAAAAAAAAAAAAAAAAAAAAGAGGAGCAGTGAACTGCATCGCTAAAAAATTCTTAAAACAAGACGATTTCAGCTGAAAACATGTTGAAATATTTTCACTGAACTGTTTGATTTTGTCACTTTTTCCTGAAATGAAAAACAACTCTGTGCAGGACTGAACTGACTCAATAGAAGAGATTTTTTTTATGGCTCACAGCAACACCACGATTTACGATAAATAAAGATGAACACTCTTGTGGTTTGTAAGCAGCATGATAGTCACACACGCACTCACACACACACTCACACACACACAACACAAACACACACCCGTTGTGCAGGAATGTCCCCTGGCGCTGTGTGTCCTAAGATCAGGAGCTGAAGCAAACGTGTCATTCACCTTGATGAAGATGTTCTGTCCGGCTGATGAAGGCTGCGACGTTGTCAACATGTGTTGATGAATTCTTCATTTTTTGACAGTAAATAATAAAAACGTCTTGAGCGCCCTTCCTGTTTACTGGGGGACGATTAACTGGCAAGTTGCCTGACGTCAAGCGCTTGTCTGTTTTTTCACACATTGCAAAAGTATTTAATTACTTGTTTGTTATCACTGCGTAACAATCACTGTTTTCATGGCCAACTCCCGCTGCGTTATTAAGTGCGTCTGTGTGCCTGATTCTCCCTCAGGCTTGTGCTGTAAATAAGAACACATTCTCAGTGTGCTTGTGAAATCAGAGGCACTTATTTTACCACAAAATCCACTGAGCCGCCATTGCACCCGATAAACTCTGCTCTCTGTGTGCTGTGTTTTAAATACCGGCAGAGGCGCAAACCTTCAGTTATCTTGCAGATGAAAATGCAACAATAAACAAGAGAAAATGTTACTCATATTATTATTAAACCTGAGTTAGTAAAATGTTCTTTGAAATACTGTCAGTAAAAATGCTGACAGTAAAGAAATCCAAAGTTTAGTTTTTCCGTTAGAGGAAAATACGTCATTCTATCTCCAGTTTGGGCTTAATAAGGACAGAAGGAATAAGGGAAAACAAGCCATGAAAGTAAGAAAAGAGGACAAAGAGTGTAAAGGAAGTTAAAGAACGACATGAATTAAACTTGTGTGTCTCCTCTCAGATGTTCAGTGTGTCTCACTGAATGAGTGAAAGTACTAAGATTTGTCCCGGCTGTGTGTTGCAGGTGTAACTACGGCTGGCAGGGTCCGCTGTGTGACGAGTGCCTGCCGTATCCCGGCTGTGTTCACGGTACCTGCAGCGAGCCCTGGCAGTGCACCTGTGAGAAGAACTGGGGAGGTCTGCTCTGCGACAAAGGTCCGACGCCGCAGCAACTTTTTCCATCTCTTTATCTCAACATTCCTATCCATTCTCCTGCAAAAAAAATGTTCTGCAAAGCAAAGCGGCATCTAATGTGGGATGTGTAGAAGCACAAAGTTAGAACTGGATTTGCTTTAGATTCTTGATCGTCTCCAAATTGTTTGGATTTCTCTTGATTTCATGATTTTTTTTGTCTTCTTCTGGTTAAAAGTACCTTTCCGTGCAGTCTTAAAATCAGTTGCATTGATGTAAAAAATATGTTTTCCCCCAACAATACTGACAAAAATTCATCCAGACTTGAAGTTCACTGTGATATTTGGAAATGAATAGAACACCAAAAAAAAAAAAAAAATTTAGAAATCTTAAATACTACGTTAGGATTTGCCAAACAGTTTTTGTGGAGTATATGTTTGATTTCCAGTGAATGGGTGCAGACATGCAGAATCAGTGGCTGGTTAAAGCTTGACCGCCTTGCGACACATAAGTCGCATGAGGACACTGTGATTGGTCAACATGTAGAGAACTAAAGTAAATCTGTTCTTTGTGCTGCGTGTAACCTGCAATCAGTGCTTTTGTGACAACAAGTTACTGTGTGGCTCCTGTATTTTAGACAGCACAGTTTTGTATGATTTGCTATCTGTGTGTTTCACATTGACACACACACACACATAGTACCGTGGGTCACATCAGTGTTCTTGTGCAGATCTGAACTACTGTGGAACCAACCGGCCCTGTAAGAACGGAGGAACGTGTATGAACACAGAGCCGGACGAGTATAACTGCGCCTGTCCGGACGGATACTCTGGCAAGAACTGCGAGATCGGTGAGTCTCTACGTCCACTGCATCACAAACCGCGCGTCCAAACATCACTTAGAGCAGCTGTAAGTCAGAACTCAGATATCCAGATCAGTTTGGGTGGGTGTAAACCTAATCTCAGGTCTGATGGAGTTCATGTGTGCACAGGGCAGGTCATCATTTGGAGAATTCATGTCAAACAAATTGATGGAAGATTTTTGTGATTAATCCTTCTTTTTTTCCTTGTTTTTCTCTCTCTAGCTGAGCACGCCTGTGTGTCCAACCCATGTGCCAATGGAGGGACATGTCATGAAGTCCCATCAGGCTTTGAGTGTCACTGCCCGGCAGGCTGGTCCGGGCCCACCTGTGCTTTAGGTGACGATTAACTCTTTCACATGTGGTCTGTTTGCTAACAATGTGAACAGCTGTTCATGTCATGCGTCAGCTCTTGGTGCTTCTGTTAGAAGGATTGTGCTTTCTGTTTTTGCCCGGGGGTCTTTTCTCTTTTATATTTACCGTTACATTGACCGTAGGCACTCGTCGAGGCACCTAGTTTATGTCCTTATTCAGGGATTTTACCAATTTCTCTTTCTTGGGAGTTCAGTACTGTTGTGCCGATCACACTGAGAAGCATCTCCAGCAAAATCATTGTTTTCCTCTGGGACAGAGTGTGTGCCAGGTGCTCCTCTCATGCTGCTGCGTGACATGCTTTTCCAGCATATTTGGGTGCGCATGAAAGTTAAAGTAATTTGAAGTTTTCAGCTCATCAGTGTCATTTCTGGCCGAAGCAGCCAATTAAATCAAGTAGAAGTAGGAGTCTTTTCCATTTTGGAACAGTAGTGGAAACAACAGGATGATGGCGAACCCTGAGGAGGTCATACTGGCCGTGTTTTCTTAGGGATGCGCTTCCAAGGTGTTTTTGGAGCGAGTGGCTAAGCCTGGTGCAGCGCTCCTCGGTGTGATCAACCCTTATTGGTCCCATCGAGTTGGGAACAGAACAGATTAATGTAGCTGTCATTTTCACTGTTTTGTCAGATTTACAGATTGCTTTAAACTCTGTCCAGCTCAGTTTCAGCAGTGGCATAAGATCTGATCAGAAGACTGCAGAGTGACTGAGTTTTTTTTTCTTGTTGATGTTTCAGACACAGATGAGTGTGCGTCCAGCCCCTGTGCTCAGGGTGGAACCTGCATCGACATGGAGAACGGCTTCGAATGCCTCTGTCCTCCACAGTGGACGGGAAAGACCTGCCAGATAGGTCTGTCTCACTGAACTGTGATGAGTGTAGAACATGACACGCCTCTCAAGTTTGAAACATCCATTGTTTTTATCAGATATTTGTCAAACATTGTTTTAATTCTCTTAATCTGATTTGGCTCATTTTGAGGGACACGTGTTTATTCTGATCAGGACCTTCATTCTTGTTGCATGTTGGATGATGTTTTGCAGTGATGAAGCCGGTGTGTGTTTCTGTGTGTGTGTGTGTATGTGTTGCACCTCCAGTGAATGCCATGCGTACAAATTCATTCCCAGAGTCCCATTTGCTTGCAGAGTTACAGCGTATGTGGCTGTTTGTTTATCCTGCAGTGTCGTATAACCAGTAGTATTACTGTAGAAGGGCCACTAATTTCAGATGCGTGTGTGTGTGTGTGTGTGTGTATAAAATGCAGACAGTCGCTCTGTATCATCTGTAACTCAAGCCAGGTGACTTGAGTAAAGCTAAAAATAGCCCCCCGCCTGGCAACTGCTCGCCTTGAGACCAAATATACTCTGGCGGGGGGTTATCTTTGGCTCCAGACTGGGTGTAACAGAGGAGTACGTATGCTACGGCGAGGCGGCGCCCTGCATAGCAGAGCCCACACCCTTTCGACTTCAGCCAGGAAACTCTTTATAACCTGTAAACACGCTCGCTGAGGGTTATGGATGCTGTTATTCTCAGAGCACTTCTCATTTCTGGGAGCTGGGTGACACCTGGGAGAGTGCGAGATGAGGAGGAGGAGGAGTGGCGGTGAGGGAGGTTGGGTTTTTGGGAAGGGCTCAGGAGTGTTTAGTTTCAGCAGGCTAACAGGTGCCGCCTACCTCCTGGGAGTAGTATTAATGCACTGTGTCGGTTTATAGTGGCGAGGCGGCACAGCGGGGGCAGCGATGGCTGCCTCTGAAACTGACCGCTTGGAATGCAGGAGGTTGGCCTTCAGGGAATGCGATGGAGAGACATTAACCCTGGGGAGGGGATAAAGCAGCGGGTCGATGGAAAACTGGAAGAAATGAAACCCTGGCAGACATGAACTTCACCCGAGAAATGTTCTGGCAATTTTACATGTTAAAAAAAAAACCTGAGGTCGCTCTCCCATAACAGTCTCCATGTTCCGTGAATTCAGTCCCAGTACGGGAAAGTCTTCACTTTAGACTTTAAATGTTCGGCTCTTTAATAGATTTGTCATTTAACTATAAGTTCTTTTACACAAGGACATATAACTAATTGAGGATGAATGAAATGCTGTGAAAGTGCTTTTTTTTATTTTTAGAGATGTTCTTCTGACATCAGATGAGACAGCTTAGGAGGAAAATATGGAAGCAAACAGAATTTTTAAATTCTTAAAGTGCTTTTTAGTTTTCCTGTGTTCAGGTGCTCTTTAAACATAGAGCAAAAATCTGTTACTCAGATCTACCACTCAGACTGTATTTAGAGATCTACTGCTGGTGTAAACATGGGTGGGCATTGTGACAGCACTGATGATGGTCAGGAATTAGTCACTGAATTGCAAAATAAGTTCAAAATTCCCTTAGGGCCCTGTGTGTCCACCTGGCGTTTTTTCTGAGCGCCAGTTTCTTTTTTTTTCTTTAAATTGTCCTCAGTAAGCGTAGAGCTTCTGCAGCAGCAGGCAGACGCCTGGAGGAAATGCACAGCGCCCAATGTCTTTATTCCGAGCGCTCCGCTTTTTTATTCAACTTCAAAATTTCTCAACTTTCCAGAAAGGCTCTAGTGACATCACCAGTGCTTTTATAACTTGCCAATCATGTATCCTGCACAAGGTGATGATATTCACCGTATTTTAGTCTTCTACAGATCGTGTCACGCACCCACATCATCCTTGCTCCGAGTCTGATCACATAGACGTGATAGTGGGGCCGTTATTCTTAATAATAAGCTCATCATCCATACAAAGTATGAGGGAAAGACCTCTGTTTGAAGCTCAAAGAAAAAAAAACAGATTTTAAATAAAGAGCAGTAAAAGCTACAAAGCAGTGTCAATCATACAGTGGCCATTGTCAAGATTTTGTTGTCTTGGAGACAGCAACAAAGCAGAATGAAGAATTTTTAACCATCAACAGAAGCAGAAAAAAAAGTTGGAATGTTGGAATTCAAAGGCCAGAAATCTTTGGCATAATTTCCTCATGTTGTACGACATGAAGCTATGCTTGGTGATGGGGCTTCTCAGCAGGGTCTTGGCTCTCTTGTTCATCCTCTCTGTGTCTCTCGTCTCCATTTTGCAGACGTTAATGAGTGTGTGGAGAAGCCTTGCCTCAATGCTTACTCTTGCAAAAACTTGATTGGTGGATATCACTGTACCTGCTTTCGTGGATGGGTGGGCCCGAACTGTGACATCAGTTAGTATCAATCCAGCAAATCATTAGTTTTCGGCCTCTTTCCACCTACCTGTAGCACTGAAAGCACTGTAGTCCTCTTTTCTGGCTAGCTTGTGTACCGATAGCTTCTGTAACTCTCTTTAACGCTCACCCTTTAAACCTCACTTCATTTATCAGTATTTCTAAAGGACTAAAATATGTTTCTGGATTTTTATGTCCTCATTCTAAGATGAATGAGTATATACTGTTATACTAGTCAGTAAGAATACTTTACCCATTTAACCAAAATACATTTCCTGTTAGCGTTGTTAGCACTGAACAGCTTTAGCTTTCAGTAGACTTTGACAGCACTCTCATCACTAGTTGTTTCCGGCAATGCTAGCTAAATAATCAAGCCAAAAACTTCTTGTGAATATACCATCTACTACAATGCCAGAATATCTGGACTGTATTTTGTTTTATTTTAGCGTAAGGACTGAATGCTAACAGTTACTATTAGCAGTGTATAGCAGTTAAATCCACTTTCAATTAGCATTTGATTGCATGTTAAAGGCTACAGCTCACAGGATGCTAAATAGTAGCAAATTAATCTTTTTTGTCTCGTTTAAAGTTGAAAGTTGCTTTTTTAATTTTCACTGTTGAGTGTATTAAAATCTTAGAATAAGAAGTAAACGCTGGCTGTTCAACAGCAGTAGCAGTTGTTAAAACAGCTCCCATAGGACCGTTAGTATGTGAAAGGTTACAACTCATGGGATGCTCAATGTTAACAAAATACTTGCAACTTCTTCTTGATTAAAATAGCAGGTTGTTTAAGTTTTACCGTTAAGTTTTAATACTCATTTAATTACAGTAGGGGGCGACGAAATAAACCTGTAGGAGAAAATATGTCTTGTTAAAGACGCTAGTGAAACAGAGGCGAGCTACCTAGCTGAGGTTTTTGCACTTTAGCACCGTATTCAATGTCCTGTCTCTTGCTTCTCAGATGGCTGTTTACACCTGCCCTACCATGGCCTAATTCCTCTAAGCTATAAGACTAAAACTGACTTTTTTCCCCAACCATTGTAAATCTTTCGAAGAAAATTTTGAGTCTTGTTTTGACTTGTGCTCTATGGTTTCATTGCATGTTCTTCACGCATCCCTGAATCTGCATCTAACATTTCCCTTAAGCATGAACCACCTTTCTTCAATGGTACTGATCACGTCTCTGTAGCAGCTGCATGTCCCATGCAGCAATTTGTCAAACTCAAAAATAATGTTTTTCCTGTTTGTGTTCTCCTCAGACGTGAAGAGCTGCCATGGTCAGTGTCAGAATGGAGGGACGTGCAAGGTGAGATTTAGACATGCTAAAAACAGATGTCTTTGTTGAATTTATGAAGGCATAATGTGTAGTGGAGTCGTGCAGAGTTTGAAGCCTGTGGTAACTCATATCCACAAATACTCATTTAACAATGTAATTTAGCTCCTTATGTGTGTAATATTAAGCATCAAACAGTATTAGAA
Source organism: Naso vlamingii (assembly GCA_029822935.1). Taxonomy (NCBI): domain Eukaryota; kingdom Metazoa; phylum Chordata; class Actinopteri; order Acanthuriformes; family Acanthuridae; genus Naso; species Naso vlamingii. The sequence goes on along the minus strand of JAPQLA010000007.1, from coordinate 2,745,092 downwards.
TTTTTCCTCAATCCAAACTGGAAATATTGTCATTTCAGTTTTTGTTACTGTCTTTTTACTGGGTTTGAATTAGGCAGGGTTTTCTTGGACATTTATTACTCAATTAATTCCTCGAACCAGTCATAACAAAATTCGCGCCAGTTGCCCCTCCCAACACCGATGCTTCAACATCTCGCTGCTCTGTCCTCTTCAAGTTGTCATATTGACATTTAGGGTGGACTGATTAATTCATGGCATAACTCGCACTGAACACCATGAAGAAAACGTGCCACCTTAAAAGATGCATCTAACCAACAGTGCATGAGATAATTTTTTTGTCAACAGTAACTTTCAATAAATCAACATGAGAAGGCAACAAAGCATTGTTTTGTTTTTGTTTCATGTTTTAAAATGTTACGGAAACATTACAGCCGGCGTTTAATCTCCGTACAGATCACCGGTTCATCAGTGAACTTTCTCCCCGGAGTGACAGATTAATGAGTCGGGCTGCTTCAGTGAGCAGACCGACTCACCGCAAGCTGCAGCTCCTCACAAGTCCAAAAACTTAAACAAGCGTTATTTTAATAAACTGACTACATATTTGACATCCACATGGTAACATTCTCACCGGAAAAATATATACATTTCAGAGAAGTTATATGTTACCAGTTGTACAACAATAGGGCTGTTTCCTGCTTTGCTCCATGGCTGTCTGTGGAGACAAGACACAAGTGACAAAGCTGGGGTTCAAGGAGCTGTCAATCAAAATGTGATCTGCCACGCCCACATAGTCTGGAGAAATGGTTTTACCCCCAAAATAAGCTCTTTTTGAGCCAGGTTTTCTAATAGCTGTGATTATTTATTGTAACTAAGACGTTTGTAGATACTTAATGAGACGCTCAACTCTGATATAATATGTGAATTCTCTTTATTTTAAGCCGCGTTTCCCGAGGCTTTAAAAAGATATGCTCAAGGGTATAATGGTTTAGGAACTTTGGTTTCCAGCTTGTACTGCCTGGGGGGAATTTTTCTGAATTAGCCTACAAAATAAAAGCTCAGTCAGTATGATTTTAAGAATTAGTTTATGTTTTGGCACAAATATTTATACAACTGCCTGAATCCATGTTGAAAACTATCATTAATACAAAGCCAAAACAAAATTACACATGTAGATGTCTGTTGTCTTTTGACACATTTATCTCCATTATTAAAACTTTATTTTTTTTATTATTATTATTATTTTTTTTTTTTAATGTTAACGGACACTTCTCATTTTGTCAGGAAAATAAAATGAAAGCTGTGAGTATGGGAGCAGATTTCTGATAACATCTTGTTGTTCCAGGAGGTTGCCAGAGGCTATCAGTGTGTTTGCCAGGCGGGATTTGTGGGTCGGCACTGTGAGGTGAAGAGGAATCGCTGTGCCAGCAGTCCGTGTAGAAATGGTGGCCGCTGCCACACCCTGCTGGATGGGTTCATGTGCGAATGCCCGCAGGGCTTCGCTGGTACAACCTGTGAGGTGAGGATGTGATCCATCGGGGAAAACCCTCACAGTTTGCTTCTTTCACTTGTCGATGCCAACACTCCTTCTGTTGTCTTCTTGTAGGTGCAGAATGACCCATGCAGGCCGAACCCTTGTCACAATAAGGCCCAGTGCCACAGCCTGATGGGAGATTTCTACTGCAGCTGCCCAGACGATTACGAGGGCAAAACCTGCTCAGAGCTCAAGGATCACTGCAAGACCAACCAGTGTCAAGGTAACGCAGCACCCAGAGGGTTGTTTTATCAAGGATTTCAAGATATATTTCATATTTTTAAGAATTTGCTGCCCTTTTGATCTTCTCCTCTTTTCTACTTCTGTCATTCTAAGTGATTGACAGTTGCACTGTTGCTGTGGCAACCAATGACACTCAAATGCGGGTGTGGCACATCTCATCCAATGTTTGTGGTCCCCACGGCCGCTGCATCAGCCTGCCTGCCGGGAACTTCAGCTGCTCTTGCGAGCCAGGATTCACTGGCACCTACTGCCACGAGAGTGAGTCATTATTAGTTCAACTCACAGAGACTATTTTTATAATCAGTTAGCCTCAGCGGGCACCTCGTGATTATTATGGTAACTCAGACTCCAGTTAGACTCATCGTCACTCTCTTAGTTTAGATTACCACTGAAACACATGAGCAGGGAACTGCATCCAGAAAACCAATTTTCTGTGTTTTTTGATTTGTACTCTTACAGAGTAAACAACAGACAAACTCACAATTTCTCTTGTGTGTGAGCAAAGATCATCTGTGTCACCATTTGACAAACAGAGCTAAAATATAAAAATTGTCAACAAAATGTATAAACAACAGAAAACAAATTAAGACAAAAACAAGGAATTAGATTTTTTTTAGTGAACATTTGGAATTATTTGCATTTTATGTTTTGTTTGTTTTTCAAGTTAAAGACAAAAAATAATTAACTAATATCCTCTCTCATCCTGCAGACATCAATGACTGTGCGTCATCACCCTGTAAGAACGGAGGCACTTGCATTGATGGGATCAACTCCTTCCAGTGTTTCTGCCCGGACGGCTGGGAGGGCAGGCTGTGTGGTGTTGGTGAGTGTGTGTGTGTTTCTGTGTGTGTGTGTGTGTGTGTGTGTGTGTTTGTGTAACTGTGTGTGTGAACTGTATTTCTGGGGTCGATATGAGTAACAGCTCAGGTTTGAAGGAGCAGCCCTGCTGAGACTGGCTGCCTGTGAGTCAGAGTGTCGACAGCGTCAGAGGAGTGATCATCAGTTTGAGAATCTCCTGGAAGACAAAACAATGGAGGATTTGTTATGGAGATAAGAGCGAGCAGGAATAAAGTGTGAACCAGCTCATTGATTCTACATCTGCTCTGTTAGCAGCACATGTCAGCATTTACAGTTACATGTGTTAATCAGTGTGCATATTTGCAGATGACACTATAACTTATATTAATATTTATTTAGCATGTTACAAAAAAGCTGAAGAATTCTGCTATTGAATTAAGTCTTGCTTCCTTTTTGTATAAATTGAAATTAGTGAAATTTGTCTTTTTACCTGTTATTGATTGATAACAGGTATTGATATTGATCGTGAAGAAAGTTGCAGATGAAGAGGGTGTTTGATGAAGCTTTGAAATTCCTTATGATCTGTGGCACTTACTTATACTTGTGTGTCGTATTCAAAAGTGAATCAGCCCTCTTTGTTTCACACAGTCTTGGTCATCAGTGTGTTTTTTTTGACAGCCTTCACCGGCAAATTTCATTTTTATTGATCTTCCCTTAAAATATGAAATCAGAATCTTCCTCATTTGTGGTTCCCAAAGTCTGATGTTGGATTTAAAAAAATGTTTGTTTGTTTGTTTTATCTGATCATTTAATGTCCTTTTAATCTGTGTGTTTTCTGCACTGAACCACTCCAAACAATCTGCCGCATGCCAAACAGGGACTCTGAGTGTGCTTGTGTTGTACTTTCAGACATCTTAAGAATGCTCTGTGTTTTTGAAAGAGAAAAATCAATATAGAATCAATAACTAAATGAAGTGCACTGACAGAGTGTTTGTTTGTTGCAGATGTGAACGAGTGCAGCCGGAATCCCTGTCAGAATGGAGGCCACTGCGTCGACCTGCTCAACGACTTCTACTGCAACTGTGTGGACAACTGGAAAGGAAAGACCTGCCACTCACGTGAGTGTGTATATGTGTGTGTGATAAAGACTGTAAAGTGGAAATGAGAAAATCCATATGTTTATAGTTAAAAGGACATTTTAGCCTCATGCATTGTTATTAGGTGGGTTTAAGCCATGGATGTATGTAGAGAACTGGACAGGACAGAGCCACTCTGCCTGGCTTCCTAACTGATGTAGTGGCTACTCACGGTACTGCAGCGAAAAATTCTCCTGTGGCCCAGAATGCCTTTTCCCCACAGGCTGCAGTTGTAAAAGAGACGTGTGTAAAACTGTTGACGGGTCATCTCGAACTGTAGACGAGCTGAGTTATTACTGTCTCTTCTGAATATTTAATCCATGGAGGTTTTGTATTCGTAAAACTTTACATGAGCTGAGAAAAGTGATTTTAAAATCAGTGACTTCACCACAATGTGAAGTCTCCAGGCCGAGTGAGACTCGACAGCGCATATCCAGTGGGCAGCATATGCGCATGCACTAGGTGAGCAATTCTCGTTGGTTTAAATGGGCAGCCATCTTTGCATACCGTATCAGTTCTCTTAATACATCCATGGTTTAAATAAGTGCTTTTAATCGTTGCTTTGTTGTCCAGCAGTTTCATGTAGCTCCCATGAATGGCGTCTTTGTCTTCTGTTTCCATGTCCTTTTACATGTCAGGTCTTTGAGTCTTTCACTACCTCAGCTTCTTAATCCTCCTCATCAGGCTCAGTGCTCTCAAAGGCTGCTGTGCAGGCTTGTTTCACCATCTGACGGCGCCTATGAACTCTTGTTTGGAGCTGAATTAATCACTACTGAACACTGGCATCGAGTCAAAGGTTTAAGAAATCTCTTTCTCATTTTCCCTTGGTGCAGGTGAGAGCCAGTGTGACTCCACTACCTGCAGTAATGGAGGGACGTGTTACGATCACGGAGACTCCTTCCTGTGTAGCTGCCCCTCAGGCTGGGGCGGCAGCACCTGTAACACAGGTCAGGCCCTCGCTGCACTCTAATCACTCTGTTCTGGCCCTGGTAATAAGTGTAATGATTCAGAGTGACGGTGTGTTGTTGCCAGAGCAGCTCTCTCTCTGTCTGCTCGCCAGAATTAAACACTTTCATGCAGAAGATGTTTGAACTTTATTTCAGCCTCAGGTCCAGATTAAAAACAAGACACTGCTTAGATTAAATTCATACAAAGTCAAAAAAAAAGAGATTTCGTTTTCATTAAGCCAGCAAATAAACGCATCCACGAGTTTTCTTCAGTTTGAGAAGTTTTAAATCCTGCAGCCTCAAACGTTTCACCTGAACTGAACATTAAAAGGAATCTTGTTGGTTTTTTGTTTTCTAGCTAAGAACAGCTCATGTGACTCGGGGCCGTGCGAGAACGGAGGGACATGTGTCGGAGGCGGAGACGCCTTCACCTGCATCTGCAAGGACGGCTGGGAGGGACCTACCTGCGCACGGAGTATGTCACAGTCAGAGCTCCTGTTCATGTCAGAGAGGATGGATGATAGAGATTATGTTGTGAGCAGTAAATAAAAGTTGGGTTTAAGCTTGAGTCAAGGACTTTAGCTAACTTTAGCTTGCTACTGTTAAGTGTCAAGTCAGGCTCATCAGTGCTCTCTGAACGCCTGAGAGTCGTGATCATGACTTTATGACAGTCAGATCCAGTTAACAGGTTTTGGTTGAAATGGACTCTTGAACATCTCTGATTGGCTCTTTCATTTCTCTCTCACAGATGTGGATGACTGCAACCCACATCCCTGGTAAGACTTCTTATCATTATCATCCTGACATATTAAAATTAACGGTTTGATTTCAAATTGTGTTTTATTTTTTCAAATTTAAAATGGCTGAACTTTGAGCTTTTCTTTGAGTTTATCTGTGACGGTTTTTAACTGGTGCGACCATCAGCAGAAAGTCGAGATTAAACTTCTTTTTATTATCCAGTTGCATCATGATGCATTAACCTGCAGACAGGTCGTCACCTCCTCCACCTCCACCACCACTGCTCTTAGTTTGTTTTCTGCTCTGCTGCCGAAGGTGACTTGATTTCCTCTTTTGGCTAATTGCTATTTCAACTTCACCTCAGCTGACTTTGGGAACTGATTGAGCTAAGGTGTTGACTTTTTATGTCTGTGGCTCTTTTGATCCTCACCGTCACTGGATAAACTGAAATCTCCTGAGCTGCATTGTGTCCGCCGTGTGAGAATATGAAGGCGAGTGTTGGAGCAGCCACAGCAACTCTCACTTTCTTCTCTTATCCTAAAAATCAGATTTTATGCTCTGGATTTTCCTGTTAAAGCTCGTGGATGTGAAGGTGTGAGTGTGGTCTCGTCTGACTGCATGTGTGTTTGTGTGGATAAGTGTGTTTGAACCAGTGTGTGTCTGTGCGTATGCATCTTTCTGTCTTTCTGCTGTGAAGATTTGCTGCTTTTCTCTAAATTTAAACAATTGTGAATTCAGCATCTTTGGTTTTTGGATGGTTGAACAGATGAAAAAAACATTTAAAGCCATCAACTTTGCAAGATTCAAGAAAAATTAGTTGTCATTTTTGCGGTGCAAAAACAAAATTCTTTTTTATCCCACTGCTGCTGCTACATAGGAGGGTGCGGTTGAGTGTAGAGTGATGAATTTGAACTCCTCACAGTCTGGAGGAAGAAGCTGCTCGGTAGTCTGGTGGAACAGCAGCAGGAACTTTCCTATCTTCTTCCCGATGGCAGCAATGTGAACAGAAACTTTACTGACAAAATTACCACAAAAACACACGAGTAAAGAAAAACCAGTGACTCCTCACAGCTTCTGTGGATCAGAGATGCTACTCTGAACAAAAGCCTCCCCCCCACTCTCCTCCTCACCTTCCTCTACAGTGACTGACAGGTGGATTAGTGGTGGTTTGGTTTTGGGAGGCGGGTGTAGGGAGAGAGGAGCAGGAGAGTGTGAAGAGACGCCCCCTCACCATTCACTGGCCACGACCTGGGGGGAGCTGTGAGGGTTTGGTGGTGTCGGGGGGGGGGGCAGTATGTGGTCATCAGGGATTTGCATATGATGTTTGGACATTGATCCTGGATCAGCTTCAGCCAGCTGACACGTACACGTCTCTGGAAGCTCTGCTGGAAAGAAATTAGTTTCTTTTTAGCTCCAGGAAAAAGTTCAAATAAAAAAAGGACAGAAAACAACAAAAACAACAACTTAAACTCCTAAAAGTTGTTTACTTTTCTTTCAGTTATGACACATTTTTACATCAAAATCACAAAATATTAAGGAATAAAAGTTTTTCGGAGCTGATCCAGAATCTGCTGCAGTCACCAGCAAGAAACTGATGCTTAAAATGTTTCAGTTTCTGGTTTCTTCACTTTCCTAATAATTTCTTACAGAGATGTTTGTCTAACTGGTTTTTACAGAGTACAGTTACAAATGATCAGTAGAAGAACCTTTATATATTTAAGTTTCTTTAGAAATGTACTTAAATTAGCTCACAGTCATACAAAAGAAGAAAGTTAGTTTAATAATGAAAGAAATGTCCAGTTTGTGAGTTTGCTCTTCACATGAAACTTGTTGGGAAATCGCTGGTTGCAGATGATTTTTGAATTATTACAAACCCTTACAGTGGATTGTACAATAAACTGCTGAGTTTACATCATGCAGCTCACTGGACAGAATGAGGCAAAGTTAAAGGTTGATTTCCACTGAATTTCTGCAGGATTTTGGGTCAAAGTTTGAATAAAATGAGCTTTTTTACTGACAGTGAAGCCATTGTGACGAGCGTTTCAACAGACATGAACTGACATCACGACATTGGGGGAATGCACACAGTCCTCTGATTTAAAGGAACGTTTTCACATGACAGTATGTGAAAATTCTCTACAGAAGAAGCAGAATTTGAATCCTGTCTGGAAGGAATTTATTAAGGCGTGTCTCTGTTTCCTCTCTGCAGCTACAACGGCGGCATCTGTGTTGACGGTGTGAACTGGTTTCGCTGCGAATGCGCCCCTGGATTCGCCGGACCGGACTGCCGCATCAGTGAGTCCCAGGGAACCAGAGGGGGCGTGTGTTGGGGTCAGGTGGGTGGGGGGGGTGGGGGGTGGGGGGGCAAAGGTGAAAGGCCGCAGCGGGGGAGTGTGAGCCGATTGTTTCAGGGCGACAGATTAGAAAGCCCTTTAGGAAGACAGTCTTAACCTCTCCCCTCTGCTCTGAGCCGAGGTCACAGCCGAGGTGCGTCTGACGGGTCAGTGCACTCTCCCGCGGCCCTCTGGGAGAATTCTCTTTTAAAAAGCCTTTTCAGAACCCAAGTGTTATCCAAGTAAAGCCTTTTAATCCAAACTGCAGTGAACCCTTTGTGCAAAGAACGATGTTCTGAGTTCCATCACTCGCTGAAGGTGTTTGAATCCAACATGAAGTGAAGCCTCAGTAAGACTCGAAGAACGAATCAACAATTGAAGACTTAAATTGAGATTAAAAACAGATTTTTCTGCTGCTAAGAAGCCACTGCAGCCTTTTTTTATTACTCAAGGTGTTTTTCTGATTATGCGGAACATTTCTCAACACACTGTTGTAATGATGCTGTGCATCTTTTCACCCAGTGTGGATCAGTCTTGTCTTTTCTTTTCTTTCTCTTAACCAAAATCAATAAGAGATGAAGGTTGTTACCTTGAATTACCTGGGTAGTTGATTTCTTTAAGGTCCCAGGAGTGAATGTGTCTCTGTGTTTCCTTTCACAGACATCGATGAGTGTCAGTCGTCTCCTTGTGCCGAAGGTTCAACCTGTATGGATGAAATCAACGGCTTCCGCTGTGTTTGTCCTCCGGGACACGCTGGACCACGCTGCCAAGAGTGTGAGTGCAACAAATCTCAGTCACTACGGAGTTTCAGAGATCTGCTGCCATATTTGTGTTACAGTCACTTTATTTACCACGTCAAAGTCATGGGAGCGAAACAAAAATGGACAGCTGTTAACATGAAGCTTATGGAACAGCAGCTGGCTCACAGCTTTAGTTTCTGTCTTAAAAAAAATATTTTCATCGTGTCAAAGGTTGTTCATGTCTCGATCTGAACACAGAAGATCGACAACATGAAATAAACAAACAACTCGCACTCTGCAGCGCCCCCAATGGCCAGTTATTTATTGCATGTAGGCGACTTTTCCAGCACAACAGATCTTTATTCCACTGAGGGGAAAGGACATAACACCATCTTGGATGTGCCCATGATAAAGTCACATGATCAGGAATAGAGACGCGTGCGTTACATTACTTTTTTTTTCCTGTGATCATATAGTGGATGTGGTGCTTGCTGCAGAGCTTGTGCACTGTTATGTATGTGTGCATATGTGTGTACACGTAATTGTAAAGTATATGTATGTTGAGGTGCTTACACACTCACAGACGTGTGTTCAGTTTATGCCAGGTATGCTGTTTCCATGCAACATGAGAGACTTGCTCATGTGGCATCATGTGACCGTATCATGTGCATATCTGACATGGTTGTGTGTTACACTTTGGTCTGATGAAGAGCAGCTGTGGCTGCAGTAAATGTGTGGACATTGAAGCTGTGCAGTGTGTTGTTGTTTATTTGTTGATGTGATGGATGTTGGTGCATTCTGCTGTGTGTTTGTATTAAGATTGACAACTGAATCACTCCCTTTCACTCTCTCCAGTCATCGGACTTGGGAAGTTGTGTCGTCACGCTGGCTTGCAGTTTCCTCACGGCAGCCGGTGGGAGGAGGAGTGTAACTCGTGTCAGTGTGTCGACGGATACGTTCGCTGCTCCAAGGTCAGAAAACTGATAATTTACCAAAATAACATCTTACAATGATGATCCAACTCTTGTTCACTGAAGCAATTGCATAAGCAGTGAGAACCAGTGAGTCACTGAAGCCGCGTTCTTCCAGGTAAGGTGTGGGCGTCGGCCCTGCCTTCTCCCCAAAGCTCCGCCCCCTCCTGCAGACACAAACGCTCCGTCCTGTCCTGGAGGTCACGAGTGTGTGGAGCATCAGTTCCTCACCTGCTTCTCGCCGCCCTGCCACCAGTGGGGTGTGTGTTCAACACCCGACCCCCCAACACCGCTGCACACGCAGTGTGAGCCCAACAGTGGTTACCTTGACAACAGCTGCGCTCGCATCACACTCATTTTCAACAAGGACAAAGTGCCACAGGTGAGGAACATCTGTATGTAGATAATGTGCTGTTAGCTGTAAATGTTAAGCACAAATATGAAGCATTTCTGTCACTGTAACTTGAGTATTTTGGATGTTTCACTCTTGCTAAACAAGTAATATGAAGATTTATAAGGAATTCTGACTCTTAATGTTATTTTCTGACATGAAAGAATCTCAGACTCCGGCCATCAGCAGTAGCCTCAGTTATGATGCTTTTTCTCAGCAGCTGCAGGTTTTGACAAGTTTTAATTCTTTGACCTCCTCGGTATTAAAAAAAGGGAAGTGCAAGAAATTTAGTGAGGAAAAAATGTCCCCGACAATAAAAAGAAAATGATGATTTTCAAGATTAAGATTAAGATTCCTTTATTAGTCCCACAGTGGGGAAATTTGCAGTGTTACAGCAGCAAAAGAGGGCATCA
>JAPQLA010000007.1:2702361-2715019 GCA_029822935.1 Naso vlamingii | reverse complement strand
CACACACACACACACACACACACACACACACACACTGTGGCTTCACGAGTTTCTGCTGTTTTACTCTCATCTTTGACTCTGCTGTCATTTAGCAGCATCTGTCTCCTGATGCTTTATTTAAAGCTGCGACCCACCACCTTTCAGCGTGAGTCAGCACTTATTGCTCCAGCGCTCTTCTTTCAGCTGTCTAAACTTGAAGCCTGAGGCCGAGGTAACCTCCATGCAAAGATCTTTCACAGATACTAACGATATAGGTTGTAAATGTGCCAAGCTGATATTTAAAAAATCAGCCCTGAGGTAGAGTTTTCAAGAGAATATTGACTGCTGCTTCTGTAGCTTCACTCTCACTTCTGCTTTTTACTAAATAGATTTAGTAATAATAATTAAATACTATTTCTTGTGTCTTCTTTCTGGTTTCTAATCAATAAACTACATACTTTTGAATTAGTGCACAGACTCGTGTTCTTGACAAAAATGGATCTAGTATTTTTGGGCAATTTCAGAGGCATTTCTGATGCTCGGTATAAGTACGTCTCTATTTTTTGACCTTCCTCTACTTTAATAACCTCTGACACACACACACAGCTTATGTTGTAGGACTCAGGTCATCGAAACATTAATGAACAGAAAAACTACCCAGACTTCATGACAGTTTGTAATGAACAGAACTTAAACACCTGTAATGAAGTATAATCAATAAGCCTCGGTTCTTAGGCTATGTTCATTAGAAACTAAATACATACATCTGTGAACATTATAATAGTTTCTGTAGCTTCAGTATCAGCTCAAGTCTTTGTGATTTCTTTATTATATCATTCTTTGTGTTCTGCATTAATCTGTTGAATTTTGTGCATTTCTAGAAAGACCCATCTAGGAACAAGTGTTGCATACAATCTCAGGCTGTAAATGTGGTAGTATGTGTCTTTGGTCCCTATAAGAAATAATGCAAATGCTATTAGCACTCACAGCACACTGCTCTTTGCACTCAAGGTGTCGGATTCCTAAAGTGGTTTCAGTGCTTAAACCTCACCGAACTGCGGTTGAAAACTGAAAATAATCAGTTATCTGAGTCTCAAAATCGAATTCCTGTTTGACTTTTAGAGGAAAGATGATGGTAACGTTTTTAATCTGTCCTGCAAAGCTTTACGATGCAGATGCATCCAGGCTGCAGCTCTTCAGGTGCGTCAAGAGAATCTGCCCATTAAAGTCACAAACAGAAGTGACGACGATAAAGCACAACCTCGATGAACCCTAAACCCTAAAACCCAACATACTTCATTTATAGGTTTCGCTGTGCAGAGCTGTGCCAACAGTAGCAACAAAGACTGCCAAACTGAAGCTGACAAGACAAGTGAAACGCTTGATGTTCTGCCATCGTAATAATTCAAACATAATCTTGGTTACCACAGTCTGATGTGTTGAAGTGTAAGCATATACTTCTGCCTGCAGGTCTGGAGGCACATTTTGTTCCAGTTTGGGGTTTATGCTACCTGTGCCCCCCCCCCTGCTCACTCTTGCAATCCTTTTTCCAATCAAATTCCTTCAAATGCCAAAGGCCAAACATACAGCCATTAATCTTGATGACATTAATGCAAAAACAGTTTTACAGCTTGGAGAAAGTGTTACTGTAGTTTGTGCAGGATTACATCGTGAAGAAGTATGTGAGCAGTTTTACACTGCATTACTGTGGCCTGACAGAAACGAAGCCCAACCAACATGGGTTTGGTTTGGCAGATATGGCAACAAGAACTGAACCATTTTGGTGCTCACAACACTAATTCATTTTAAAAAAGGAAGTGCTTTCTCCAAATTTTTTTTCCCCAGCAGCACCTTAAAATGGGATTGTTGTTTATATATTGTAGATGTTCAAATATGTGCAATGGTGATTTAGTGTTACTGACTTACCACAGAATGGTACCATGATGATATTCTCTTGATTACCAGTTTATTGAACCAACCTACTGGGCACAAGGCCAGCGGGTGAAAGGTCAGCTGCAAGAAGATGCAAAATGACTGCAAAGAGGTAAAAAAGACAACAAAAGCTCAAAGCACCTACAGCAAGTTTTTACAAAAAAACACAAAATTAATCCAGATATGCAAAAAGTTTACAGAGACACAGTGTCTACAAATGACAACACAAACACAAAATAGTACCTAAAACAACTACTAAGAGATGCAAAAGGCTGCTTACTTAAAAAAACAAACAATTAAAATCACACACAAAACGACCACAAACTGACCTCAAGCGACAACAAAAAGACAAAAACTGACTACAGTGACAGCAAGGGAAATAAAGAGATGCAAAAGTAAAAACAAACTTTTTGTAAATTAACTCCAAAAAGATGCAAAGCAAATAAAAATAGACATTTGATTATCACAGAGAGACAACATGACCCCAGAGAGATGCTAATAAACTACAAAGAGAGTGAACAAAAAAAACTACAGATGCAAAAGAGATCCAAACAGGATTAGGATTTGGGATGCACAACAAAAACAAACACTTGTCTTTTAATCTGGCTCTGTGGTTCCTCTGTATGAGGGGTGTTTGGCCTTGTGCATGTCTGTGTCCTGAGGCTTATTTCTCCGTCTCCACCTATGAAAAATTATCCTTATTCATAATGAGATAATGATTTCAGCCATATACTGAGTCCAATGTCCAGTCGGCAAAGAGATTAAACACAGTACTTTATACCTGATGTATCAGGTGAGATATAAAATGATCTTCCATAAGTGAGACACTCTTAAAAATTCTAGTTGTCTTAAAATGCAGCATGTCTCTTCTGCCCTTATTTTTTTCCCATCAAACATATTTCTTCCTCTCTTACATAAATAACATCCAAACTTCCCTGAAGTGAAACATCACAGTGATAAGAGTATTCCTGCATTTACCTCATCAGGCTCATTTTACCCACACAGCACCAGCTGTCTGTAACGTGTGTCCAATCATTTCTCTTCGTTGTTGTCTTAGTCACACTTTCATCAGACTCCAGCCTTCCATCTCCATCCGCAGAAATGACCAGATTAGGTTTGTGGCAGACAAACTTTAACTTAGACCTGCCAACTTCTTTCTCTTGTTAAACGCCATCCTCATGAAGGAAAGAACTGTCACAGATTATTAAATGTATCTCTGCCCTCACCTGCCCGGGCACATTTGACTCATGCCACTTTATCCTACAGTAGCTGCCTATCAAGGCCACACAACAGGCGCTAGCTACAGTGCCACAGTACAATGTGATCAAAGGCTGATGGAATGATAAACCAAGCTCTTTTTTTAGCCCCAGCTAATCATTAGAAACCTCCTCCACCACCCTCAGGATTTAAGGGGAGCTGAATTGGCAGTTTAAGTCAAACATGTTGAGATCTGTCTGTTTCAGAGTGCAGAGAAAAGTGAAAGAGAGTTTGTAAGACAGAAAAGTTACCTTATAGCTACCGTCAGATGAGATGATTGTAATTGAAAGTTTGACGGCCTTGTAGCGTGCTTCTGCTTGAACTGAAAAATGAATTGTTTGCCTTTGTGGTGAGGAAGTTTTAGGACCCTTAGGCTGATGGAGTAATGTGAAGGCTCTATACTGAATTTCACAGCTTTATGGCAGTTAATCAAGGTTGCCACTGGTACTCCACAGTCTCGTTTCTATGGTGACAGAAAGAGGACAGCAGTTTATACTGCAGAACATGAGAACGCAGATATTGTATATTCATCAACCAGCAGGATTACATCACACAGCAGACATACGGGTCTTATCCCGATCACTGTAAGATCCCGCATTTGATCTCCAGTACGTTCAGGTCACTGTTTTGGTTTGTTCACTGAAGCTTCTGGATTTGAGCCTTTATGGTGTGTTCAGACAGAAAGCAATGAACGTGATGAAAGCCACTAGACTACATACAAAGTCTCTGTAAACACGAGTTTAGACACGATTTCACTTTGGGCGACACAAATCTCACGATACACAATGTGAATCAGCTGACCCTACTAGCTAAAGCTAACAGCTGTGCATCTTGATACACAGAGCTGTGTAACACAACTTAACAGAACACCAGATGGTTTTATTAACCAGACACAACATTGTTAAGTTTTCCAACCTGTCTAGGACCTCCACAACTGATACAATGCAGGAAACATGGCTGTATCGGCCGTAGTTAATGACAGAAAGTGGCAAGTCCCCCCCCCCCCGAATGGGCTAATACAAGCAGACTGTGCAGAATGAATGACACGATTGAAACAGCGATCCAAAATGTTATCCAAATATGACCAAGCGACACCATACTGGCGTTTCTTGGGATAAACACTGCGTTCATCGCTGTCCGTCTGAACACTACAGTGGCTGGGAAGTGCAAAACAAAATTAAAGCTGTAAGCAGCGTTGAACAGGCCCTTGCATCCCCGCGCCCGCCGGGGAGGGCCGCAGTGGGGCTGAAAGCATGTACAAGCAATGAGCGCTGTCTACAGCACGACAATTTCATGAAAATGATACAATAACTTTAATAACAGGCTTACTTCCTGTTCCCAGTGGGGGGCGCAATGTGTGTGAGCTGTTGCTGGCATGTCAGTCCCCTCAGAGGGGCATCCTAAGCACACATTTAAAATTTCAGACCAAGCAGATAATGTAAAGTGACGTTAGAACAGCTTCCTGTCCGTGGCGAATAAAGCTGTCATCGTGGTGCTGGCGTTTGATGAAACCTCAGTGTATGTGAATTAAGGGACTTCCTGTGTCACTGCGACTTCCCTGAGTTTGTGGCGCCGCCATAGCCACGCCCTTTGACGAAAAGCCACCAAATTTGTAAACTCACATCTACAGAGTGTAAGACTTACCAAACCTAATTTGAGATCGATATGGTCATCTTACTATGAGTTATCATCTTACTATGCACCGTTGGTGCTCGGGCCTGTAATTACGACGTGTGAAAGACCTTCACAGAGCCTTAGACAAATTTACATTTTAGATAACATCTTTACATTTTATGAAAATAAAATTATATAAGCATAACACTTTTATCAAGGACAAAACAAATGTACACTGAAGTGCAAAACAAAACTGTGCAGTACGAAACACTTTAACAGTGCAGTTGTACTTTCAGAACACAGAGAGCATCATTACATGGACAAATCCATGTTCATGCATGATGGGATGTTTCTACACTCAACAAACACTCAAGGTTATGATAACAGGACGTTCCTGATGATTAACATCTGTGACACAGAAAGATCTGCCAAAGAAAAAGTACAAAATGTACAAGGAGTGAGACACAGATACAGTAGGGCTGGGTGATAAATCACTCTTGATAGGAGATTAATAAAATTTAATTTTGATAACAGTGATAAGCTTGAGATGTTTTGACTCTATGGGTAAGTCTGACAGCCTATCACAGTGCAGGAATAAATGCAACAACAGCCAATCAGTCTGCAGGCTTGCACATCGAAGTGCAAAACATAGTTTATTGTGGTAAAGGAAGTGGATGCACATGGATGAGAGAAGCGGAAGGGCACAAAAGCAACATTTGCCTCTCTGCGTCTGCTCTCTGTTTGTGTTGCTGCCTGTTTGCGGGAGGGCGGAGCTCCTCACAGACGGGCAGTGGACGGTAACTCCACACAGGGAATGAAACAGCGCTGTAACTTTTATTCTAGAATTTTATAACTCTTTTATTCTTTTTGCTGTCTTTATTTCCTTTTCCTTTGGGGTTTTACTGTCTTGTTTTAAAGTAAGGTGTTTAAATGTCCTTTTATTTTGTGTTTTTTTTTGTACTTTTGCGCTTGATGTGAAGCACTTTGAGTTGCCTTGTTGCTGAAATGTGTTACAGAAATAAACCTGCCTTGCTTTGCCTTTATAGTGTAATTGAACTTTGATCTTTTTTAAATTAATTATTTTCCCTATCATCTTTTTTGACTGATAAAATTTGTGGGTTGGTGGGGCATAAACGTTTTTTGCATCTTAAAGGCAACAGAACCACGGTAAGAGGATGATTATTCTAATTAATTTTTTTGTTCCTTTTTCATTTTTCATGCTGATGCCCGTCTAATTGACATCTGTGTATTTATTATATGAAAATCAGAGAGTGAAACATACAGATTTGCTATTCCATGACTTTTATTGACTGCATAAAAAACAGTCCAGCTTTTCTCTTACCTCCAGCTGCTCTTTGCACCAAGTACTGTATTTCAGGGTGGCTGCACTCATTAGGCAATATGCTTTTAGTCTTGTCTGCATGCAGCATGTGTTGAATTCTTTAAGAAACACGACATCATGTCACTTGTGACGAGCTCTAAAGTAAGTCCGCAATAACATGGGAGGGTCTTTATCACTGCAGCAACAGTTTGAGAAGTGCATTTCTTGACACTGTGTAATGCAGTAAGTATGTTTTCAACAATGAAATCATTAACATCTTGATGATCCATGGACTTTCGAAAGAATTGTGATGCCAGCAGGGATCAGTTTGTCAATCCCTTGAATTTTCTGTGGTCTCTAAGTTCTGGTATGAACACAGAATTTCTGATGTGGACTTTGATAGAGCCTCACTGTAGTCTTCATCAGAGGAAGTTCAACTTTCAAGAATCTTTCATCGGGAATCATTGCTAATGCATGCCTCATTGGATTTTTGGTGCTAACACTGAAGGTTATCATCAGGAAGGTGTTTGACAGTTTGTTGTTTTATACTCAGGGATGACTCACATGGCATTTGAACACCTACAGTAGCTTTGCAAAGCTACTGTATAATCTATAACTCTGACCACAGCAGCTGTCAAATTAGAGAAAAAGTCGTGTATAAACATGGATCAGCTTGGCAGAGGAACACAACCAGCATAAATCTTCTCAGAGCCTTGACTTTGATGTCCAACATCAAGAATGGACTTGTGTTTTTCCGCCCTGCAAGGGAAACCAAAGACGTCAGTAGATTTTAGGAAGGTGGTGGAGGACTGGTTATTGCTGACCTTGACTTAGAAAAGCCTTTGAGCTGAACACCTCTAAACAGGCTTGATGTCCTCTGTACTGCTGCTGGTCCTGGATGGATGGATGAGGGGTGTGATGGATGATTTCTCTTGAAAAGAGAGGTTCACTGCTCTTCAGTGGTTGCTGTGCAGAGCTGACAGCAGCAATGCTAAGTGGCTCCAGTGAAGAGGACTGCAGACATCCAGACCGAGGTTAATGGGCCACTTCACCTCTGAGTTTCCAGGTCAGATCTCCAGATAGAGATCAGCTCTTTGACGCAGACAAATGACGACCTACCGCACTCAGCTCAGGCAGCGGTGGAAGGACGCTGCTTTTCCCTTGAAGACAGGAATGTTCACCTCCCAAGCACTAATTTTATGTCAATTCTTTTCACCAAAGTTTGTTTGGTTTTTTACAGAAGTTGGCAGCCACCTCCATCTTCTAAAAGGTCTTCATTTAACAGTAGAAATATTCATGATGACTAACCTGACTGCCCCCTGTCTCTGTACCATAAAAGACCACAATTAACCACACTTGTCATTACTGGGATTTGACGATGAGGTGAATTTTTCAAGGCACCACCCTGGACTGTCCCACTACACCCCCTCACTGTTAGCATATGCCTCACATTTAGACAGAAGGCGCTCTTTGACCCAACAGTTCTGAGGATCTCCTGGAGGAATATTCTGCCAAAGAGGACTCACCCTCAAGGACTTTTTGTGTTCACATTCGCAGTGCCAAGGAAACTAAAGGGACATGAGCTGACCAGCAGTAAGTATAGCAACTTCGCTGCAATGTCAGTCAGTTTTTCTGGTTTTGGTCCCATTTTTTTAAGGCTACAGTTATGACTTGATGCTTGCACATACATCTTTCACAGGTTTTTTTTTTTTTTTAAAGATGTTTGCTGTGCTACACTGGGTCATTAGTAAGACCACTTAACGCACACTGATGTCATTCAGGAGTCCTTTTGTGCTGGGAGAGTACCCTTCTAGTTTTCAATGTAAGAAAGAGAACTGGAGACAAAACTTCAGTTTTCAGTTATTTGCCGCTTCCAGTCATCCATGTTGCTATCAATTCTTCATGTCTGTTCAGGAATTCACATTCATTAGATGAGTCTTTTCTGTGGCCAAGCCCCTCTCTGTTATCTGTTCATCTTTATATATTTTTATGCAGTTTTAGCCATGTCTCATCTGTCCTCCATGGTATTATGGATACACCAAGAAATCATGTTTTCACTGTGTTATTTTCCCATCTCGAACAATGCAATCAACAATGCAAAATAAAAATGATCAAAATTTCCCTAAAATACATTTAAACTAAAATAACAAGCCTGGTTTGAAAATGTGAGGAGTGGAAAGTACTGGTATTTGTTCAAATGTAGGGAGTAAAAGCAAAATGTTGTCGGGCAACTAAATATGTAAAGTACAGACACCTGAAAACTCTACTTAACTACACATTATCTCTGACTCCAAGTAATACCCACGAATCAAATAAATATGCCCTTATTCGAAATATTTTTACATTAATTAGCTTTTTCCAATCACAATAAATGATATCTACAGAGCCTCCCATGAAAATGAAAGACAATGTGAAGACCATAGTCTCCGTTTATAAATCTCTGTCCAGGGTTTAGCATCTGTATTGTGATTTGTGCAGAGTTTATAAATCATTTATACAGATACAAAAACCAAGAGTACTGATTTACACATGGCTCCTTTTTTCACCAGCTGACACTGGGAGCGCTCAGTGCATATCAGTCTTCTTTCAACAGCAAGTCTTCCAGGATTTTTTCTCACTACTCATTAATTTTAATGTTGCATGAATTTCTGATTTTTTTTACTGTCGCATTTCACACTGTGTCCTGACTTTACCCAAAAGTTCAAAAGATCAAATCAAAATTAATTCACATGCAGTTTCTGTCTGTGGTGGAACATTTAAGCTCAGGTCTTTCTGTGTATTTACGTCTGTGTTTCAACAAGAATCTCTGCTGCTTCTACACATAAATAACCATCATGCATCTTCTAACTGCAATGGAATTTTAATGCCTCCTGTAAATGGATCCATGTGACATAAATCGTACTACTTCAGCATGGAAACATGTGGAACCTGAACATCCCAGTTTTCACAGTGCAGGGGAGTAGCGTGTGTCACAGAACATGGGCAGAAAGAGAGAAAAAACACAGCAGTCTATGTAAATCTGGACATATTTCTGTACTTCCTGAGTGATCCCCTACCTCCCTGCAGTCATCCTACATCTCAGCCTGGCCAGTGCAGGCAGGCTGGCCCGCGCCTCAAAGCCTCAACTTTGCCATAAAGTCTGACAGAGAGAGAGAGACAGAGAGACCCAGATGCTGCTCGTGAAGTCCAGCACCGTGCCAGGAGATGGATCTTAATAACTGGCATGCTGGGAAACAGACAGACAGAGTGACAGACAGACCACAGATCCTGGTGTCTCCAAGCTGCCCGACACTCTTCTCACCTCCTCGAAACACAACTCTCATTTTAACACCGCCTCAGACGCTTCGAGCTCGCAACATGAGAAAGGAAGAGTCGCTGCAGAAGGATTCAGATGGGAAATCAAAACATTAAAATGTTTTTTTTAACTGATTGTTTGAAGTCAAATGTTTTATTCAATTTACTTTAAGATTTTAGATTTAGAATATTTAAGACAAATTTTTTGTTTAGAACAACAAGAAACTTTATCTGGCACGGAGGTAAACAAACCTTCATGCTCACACTGACACCTACAGGCTATTCTCAGTTGCTAATAAACAAACCTGCATGTCTTCATACGTCAAAATATGAGCTAAAATACTTCCTCGTGTTATGATAAACCACTGTACAATGTTTTGACATTAATAAGCCCGCAAACTCATGGCTTTCATCATCCCACTGGTACCTGATGCAACACGCCAGCCAGCGCAGCCCCGTGCAGTTTTTCACTGCAGAGCTATCTGTGGTCTGGACGCCCACTCATGCCATTTTGCAACACCTGGAGGACCTGCTGTAGTGCTGCATTTTTGCTTTCAAACACTCCTAATCTTCAGATCCTCAGATATTTAGACATATCCTCCAGCATCTCTGTATAGTGTTGAGGGTGCTTTATCACAAGTAAACATTAATGGGCTTTAAGTGCTGGGTTGAAGAATTATATGTTAGAGTGTGGAGCCCCCGGTATCAGCTGTGGAAAAAAAAAAAAAGCGCTGCGTGTAATCTGTTTCCTTGGTTTACAAAAACAGGGTTCAGCAATCTGTATTTTGAATCCATGGGCTTGGATCACGAATCTGACAGCAAGCTTCAGAACTTTGGTTGTAACGTGGCTCTTATTTGTTATCTTAGCTGAAGCCGAAGGGAGCTCTGTAGAGGCGGATTCGAGCCGTATGTATTTCAAACATTTTGAGTTCTGACCCATGCAAGTAGTTTATTTTACATATGTAAATCCAGAGCTGAAATCAGTTGTTCATATGCAGCCCCATTTTACACAGAATCATGAGACTTTAGTGTCGTGTTTACAGCAATAATAAGGAGTTGAGCTACATTTCTGCTTTGACTCAGAAATCTTTCAGCAATTAGTCACTTCTGAGAATGTGTCGATTTGCTGAATTTTCTCAGTTTTTCCGATTAAAAAGCAGCAGGACTTGAACACGTTGAACTCAACAGTAAACTGTGTTAAGAAAAGCAGCTTGGGTTTCATTGCCATCATAAACAGCTGCCTGCCAATCGATTCTGGATGATCAGTGCCTTATTAATGCAACCTACCCCAGTTTTAGTGACATCTCTGGCAACCTGTTGAGCAGCATCTTATGTGAGCACATTGTTCAGCTGCAGCTCAGGTTTCCGACTGACGCCTTCCAGCTACAGCTGCACATGAGCTCTGCAGCATTTTTACCAGGCGGACACACACCTGCTTCTGATTCACACACATGCTGTATCAGTGATGATCACTGGCAGGTCTGTTTGCTCATCCTCTCAGAGGAAGGCTGGATCCACTCACCAGGAAAAATGAAGGCTTTTATATTTCAAAGCCTGATACATTTTCAGGAATTCATCAGTCAACACTTCAAAGATGCAGGTGACCAAACCCTCAAAAAATGTTACAGTTTGGTTGGCAAATGACTTTCATGCTACATATTAATGTGCCTCTCATGCTGGGAGGTTGCAGATTTTGTAGCAAAGTTTCTGTCCATGCAAACTGAAATTCTATTTTATAACATACATATAAAAAACATCTCGACAACCGAACATTGTCTTACATGGAACAAGAATATTAGGTCCTTTCCCATAAATCTTTCAAAATAAAGCTCCAGTGTGTAGTATTTAGTGGCATCTGGTGGTGTGGTTGTAGATTGCAACCAGTGGTAGAATTTTTGCTCACCCTCCTGCAACTTCATGTTTTGACAACACTGACATTTAGGTCTGGTCAGGTTTAGGTACAAAGACCTTTTGGTCAGGGTCAGGAAAAGATCCGTTTCTGTCTTGGTTGCCACCAAAATGGCTGGGAATGTTCCAACTTCTTATTAAACATAAATATTCCGATGGTAAATGTTGGGATGTTTGCTAACAAAAACAGTTGACCTCTAAGTGGTCAGTTGCTTAGCAGGTGTCGTGTTGGCGCGACCGTCACAAACATCCCTTCCATGTCTGAATGATATTGATGTTGTAGAAACTGTGATGTCTTTTGTTTGAGAAAACACATGTTTTGGGGCTCTGACAATATTGTTTTAAAAGCTGCTAAATTCTAACATTTAAGTTTGTCCCTCTTGTCTTTGGTGCTGGACAGGTAGCTGCGGTGGGTTAATCAGATGTTTTTTACTGAAGCATCTGCGGTTAATGGAAGTGCTGAGATTGAACTGTACAATAAAGTAAAGCCAAGGTATGGGACGTAAAACGAAAACAGTGAGCTGAAAGATGCGAACAAGAGGGTTCCAGTTCAGGTTAGGTTGACTGAAATATTCATCAGTCTTTGCAGACTTGTCATGTCTTTGTCTGCAGTGGGAAATAATTTTGAACCCAATTTAAAGAAAATAAATGAGCTAAAATTTGGCTCCCTGTGTTGTTAAGAGAGCAGTTAAAGAGAAGTTTTGTAGTTTAATTTAGTGGTCATGATTTCAGCTTGGGTTTGGTTGTAATAAACTTTGTGCGTCCGCCCTTTCAAACCAGAGAACTCTGATAAAACTTCAGACTTAAACTCACAGGCTTTTATTGTTCCATGTGTTAATCCTGTCAAACAGGAAATAACTACCAGATGCATGTGGTACGGAGTGAAAACATTACAAGCCATGATGGCCGCATACCTCCTCTGATGGCGAGCGCTGCTGGAGGCTGAGCGTTTGCATCGAGTGTCATCAGCCGTCTTTTCCTTTTTGCGTCACTTCATGTGCTGAAGAGTTTTCTGAGCTGGTTTCTTCAGTTTTACTCACATTATTCCTGCAGTGATGAAGTGTAACTGAGTACATTTACTCAACTACTGTTCTTAAATACAAATACAGTTAAAATACATTGCAGTGTGCAGCATTAGAATTTATCCAAAAAACATCAGATGCATCACTAACTTAAGTAAAGCTTTTCGGTCCAAAACACATGTACCTAATTACTTCCCATAATCCTGTCTGGTTAAACTTTAGTGGTCATTTGAATGCATGACACTCTCTAACATGACAAGCTGAGAGCGCAGCACTCAATGAATACTTCCACGATTTCCACGTTGTGTGTGTGTGTGTGTGTGTGTGTGTG
>JAPQLA010000007.1:2655502-2666867 GCA_029822935.1 Naso vlamingii | reverse complement strand
ATCCAAAAAAGATTCTTAAGAATGATTTCTCAATCCACCAGACATGAACCATCTGCACCTCTTTTCAGAAAATATTCCATATTACCCATCCATAAACTCAGTGTTTTTCACTCTGACTTGTTCACGCACAAGTTCATAAACAATAAGCAAGACCTTCCTGAAACTTTTCACAACGTTTATATTCTCTCATCTCACATCCATTCATATCAAACAAGGCATAGTAATGGTCTACACTTACCCTTCTGTCCAACATCCTCTCATCAATTTAACATCTCATTTAGAGGTCCAAAAGTCTGGAATGATCTGCCCTTACTCTTGAGACTTACATCATCCCAATCATCCTTTAAAAGGCTACTGAAAGATTATTTAATCTTGTCTTAAGCTTTTTAAATCAATTTACCATTGTATTATTATGTGTACCATGTATCCCCGTGTCCCTTCTCATGCTTTTGTGCTCTGTTGATGTCTCTGTTCTGTTGCTTACATATTCATTACATGTGTTGATTGATCGTAGTTCCATACATTATATGACTTAAAAATTGATGGGAGTGGAACTCTGTACAAGCCCGCTGGCATTTGTTCCCTCCTTGCACTGTTTTTTCTTAAATTGTGCTAAACAAATAAATAAAAAATAATAAAATAAATAATGTTTATTGTCGTCACAATCTGAAGACCAATAAACGAACATAGTAAATGAAGTGAGGATGAATTTGATGGGAATGTCATTGCAGGTATTTGGTCATAAAGCAATAGTACCAAACAAATTCAAACTCTGAAGCTTTCATATGAATCTCATCTGGAGGCCATGAATATCGGTACCAAACTTGAAAGCAATTCCAACTAATAGTTGGCATCACATTTCAGTCTAGACTGACCAACTGTCATGTCTATCCATGGAGGCATGCTACTGATGTCGCTAAACATTTGACCCAAAAAAAAGAGGAGGGGATGAAAGGATGAAGAAATAAAAAGGTCACAGTTTTTAATTTAGCTTGCAAACAATCTAAAGCTGTGTTTAGATGGACAGCAAGTAACGTGATTAACACGATGCATACACCACTACATCACATCATCGTCGATTGCATCATTTGTGCGAGTGAAGTGAAAACACACAGCCTGTGAATGTGAGGAGAGGGGGACTGCCATTTCCTCTGTCATTAACTACGACCCATATAACCATTACTGCTGCACTGTCTCAGCTGTGGAAGTCGTGTTGCACAGCTCCACTTATCTACACACAGCAATACTTGTTTTGACCACCATGTTGGATTTAATGTCCTACGTGGGACATTTGTGTCATCAGCGACATTGGAAGAATCTCACCTCTGACTGCTTGTTGCGACACAGCATCAATGGAATTTACCTGAAAAGTTCAATATTTTCAGCCCATGCGACAGACACGACGTTGCATCATTCATGTCGCGGGCATGAAATCGCATCTGGTAGCGTCTTTGCATTGGCTCTGTATGTAATCTTGATGCTCGAATTTGTGAAATTACTGTCTATCTGAACACACCTTTACTGTGTAATGGGACTTTAAATGTGTCAAAACTTCAGAATGATCCATTCGTTTTTCAGTAGGATAACCACAGGAGTTTTGCAGAAAGAGTCATAGATAATTAAAACCCATAAAGCAGCACTTCATGGATCTTTGGCTGCTGCTCTCATCATTTGTACCACCTCTCTCTCTCTCTCTCTCTCTTTTCTTTCCTGTGAGAAAGTAACTGCATGAGTCATTGTTCTGAAGGTGAGAAAATGAGTGAAAGATGACTGTAAGTTCTCGAGCAGGAATGCAGCAACCTCAGGATTTTCAGTGCTGCTTGACGTCTTCATGCAGGCAGGCTCTGCTTTATTGCCCCTCTGTGTGACCCCGCTGTAGTTTGAAGAGGCCGAGGCTATCATTAGCAGGACCTTTGGCCCTCCCCTTCACTCTGCAGCCAGGCGGCCAGCTGGTCCTGCACTCCCTCATTAGCTCCAGTCCATCTCGTCTCCACTTTACCTGTTGGTCATGTTACTACCCTCCTCTTATCGCAAACAGCTCTCTTAACCCCCCCCCGCCTCTCCCCCGCCTCCCCCAATCTTAATCTGTGTAATGTGTGTGTAAATAACATTTGCGTGGTCCAGATAGCTTTTGTTTTACCATCAAACAAGCCCCGACCATGGGAACCTGGTCATTAATTACCATGTGATTCATGGTTGTGGCTCTGTGTCTCGTCTCGCCACCAGTCTGTCATTAAGACTTTCCCAGACTTCCCATCCTGGCCTCTCCCAGCTAACAGCTCACCCACACCAGCACTCAACTCTGCTAAATTACCACCACAGCTCACACACAGTATCAGCACCCTCAATCCCACCAGGAAATATGCACTCATTTCAATGCATATTACAATTACCAAGTTTCCTAGCAAGTTAAATGGAAATATTAGGTCATTTTGGCTGCAAAATAATAGGATTTTTTTAGATTGTAGATGCACAAGTTGAAATGAACACACAGAGTAAAATGTTATGGGGAAAAACATCAGCTAGTTAGTAAAGGAGCCACTGATGGGACTTTGATAGAAAACATTTTGAACTGTAATCAGAATATTTTTTAAAAATGGTCCCAGTGGGGTCACAAGATAAATCCTCAGGGTTACAGAGTGATTAACGACTAAAAAGGTAAACAAAAATATTTTTAGACTTTTCTCAAATTTTCTCTGATTGCTGACCTTTTCCTCATAAAATATTGTGTTTCACCATTAAAAAATCAGCAGGTAATCTCTGACTTGTATTGCCACCAAATCTAAATAAGGATGTTTTGATTTGTTACTAAAAGGTGAGATTTTGGCGATTACAACCAATTTAGACCCCTGCAGTTTAAATGAGCTGTATTTTTATACTCATATGTAGGTAGTGTAGTTTTCTGGTGTCTATGTACGCTGCAGCCATGTGTGAAAATGTTTAAATTTGCTTTAGAAATGTTTTCCGTCGTTGTTTTTCTCCGCTGAGGGGCTGCTGTCAATTGCTACATTAAGTTTGAGGTTCAGTAACAGCTACAAACTGGACGGGGATAAAGCCAAGAGGCTGGCAGGAATAATGTTACTGCCCCCCCACCCCCCACCCACCCCACCCCCAACCTCCACCACCACCGCCCGTCACTGTTCACCGTGTGTGTTTCTGCATGTGTCTGTAGTATGAGAGTTTATGGAAGCTTTTTGATGACAAAAAACTTCATTTTCATGTTAAGATTTTAATACCATAACAATAAATACTTTGCTTCATCATCGGCCTATTAACAGTGTGTTGCTTGTGTTAAATTTATTTTCATACCATTGTTCTTCATAGCCTTTAGTACATGATAGTATTACTTTTACTTTTTTCTTCAGTAAAGGTTTGGATATTTTTCTACCACTGAGCAAAACTTTCACCTGAGTATGAAAATAATCTAGGGAATCTGATATGCGAGTCAGGATTTGGGAGCACACAGCAAAGAACAGAGCAGATTTTCAGTAGTTTGGGCATTATTAAGCCTCCGTAGATTTCTTGTCTGCGTGTGTTTGTGTATCGTATGAGTGTGAGCGGTTGGTGGTTTATTGTGTGGGTGTTGCTTCAGCTGACCCAGACTGGAACTTACTCTACCCACAATCTGTGCCCACACACACCTACACACACACACACACACACACACACACACACACACACACACTCTTTACCCCCCTCAGCCCAAACAGTTGCTCACGTCACTTCACTAGAGGCGAGAGCAGCCGGACTGTGACTGTAAACACTCGACGATTGAGTGATATTTGCAAATAAATCCTGGTATCAGTTGTCTCATTTTGCAGAGTTTGTGAGGTCCTGCTGTCCTTGCACAGTGTCACAGCGTGGAAACTTAACTTCACCGTGTGACATTATCACGCAGATCTTTAGCTGTAGCTGGTGATTTTCTCATTTGAGCACTATAAGAGTTTTAAAGTATTAGAAGATTTAGAGTGTGAATGTTCAAAATGTTCTTTCAGTTTATGTAATGACTAGTGTTTTCAAGATTTGAGCAGTTTTGTTTGAGGTTTGTAGATTTCATTCCAAAGGCCAGTTAAGTATGTCTAGCTTATAAAGCTGCACTGGAGGATCACAAGACATTTTATTCCACTCTTTCAGCATCAGTATGCTTAATGCAGACATCGCTCAAGTGAGTGAAGGAGGCGAAAATGTAGGCAGCTCCTTGTTTGATGCACAGACTGTATATCAAAAAACTAAACTAAACTAAACTAAACAGTGGGAGGAGCCACTGTGACATCACCAATTTGTTTGTGGGTTTCTCTTTTAGAGCCTCAAGTTTGACATCTGGCTGACACCATCACATTTCTTTGGAGCAAGAAGTGACCAATGCAGATGAGAAGGCGGAGCTAAGGAGAATACGCACTGCTACCAATGACTAACTGCATTGTATCAGACTGTAAATTGACCCTAAAAACTAAACTGAAAACTAACCCTTTATTGCTGCTGTAAAGTTTGGCTTTTTAATATTAGGCTCTGTAGGACTGACTCAACTTTTGGAACCAGCCTCAAGTGGCCATTTGAGGAACTGCAGGTTTGATTCTTAGTGTTGGCTACATTTTTCAGCCCCAGATCTTGCCATTTGGGTTCACCCAACTTCCATCACTCATTGTGTTAAACATCAAGAGCAGCTTCAAGGAGAGATTATCCAAAAATGTGTGCCATCATCCTCATTTGAAAGATTAATTGCAGTGAGACTTTAAAAACACACAAACGATGCAGAATTCTATGGAGAAAGATCAGAGAGGCAGTGAGATGCAGCCAAAAATTGCAGGATTTTGGCCACCCTTCAAGTGTGGTTGTTTGGAACAGGTACAAATTTACCTGCCTTCAGACACAACGACTGAGTGAGAACCCCGGCAGCACTTAAAGCCATTCTTCTAATGTTTAGATGTGGTTCAGAACGAACACAAACAATCAGTCATCTTTCAGATGATGGATATATAATTTTTAAAAGCATCCTGTGTTTTGTAAATAAATATTTGCATTAGTGGAACGCTTTCAGGAAGAACGATGCAGAAATAGAAATGGCAGTGAACATGAAGGGCTAAAGATAGAAACAACAGCTAGATTCACACTTCAAGGTCACGTGGCCCAATTCTGATTTTTCCTCTCATGTGGCACAGATCAGAAATGTATTAAGAACATGTAAGTAGGAAAAAAAGCACGTGGAATCAGATATTCTCAGACCTGATTCAGGTCTCATCCAGATGTGGAAATAAATCAGATGTGAATCGGATGTCTGCCAGTGTGTCTAAACAGACAGATCGGACATTACCTGTCAGTGCGAGTCCCACATCATTGAAAATGAGACAGTTCTGCATTTCAGTGAGGAAAACACGTGTGCAAAGGACTCTCTGTGCTCTCTGCTGAAAACATAATCAGAACAGTGAAAGTGCAGTAGAGGACAAGGTCCTAAAAGACACATAACGATCATTATCAAGGTAGCATTAACTGGAGTTATCGGTCTTTTAAGTTTTAGGGTGAAGACACGTTGCAGGCAAAATACAGAATTTGTACAGAAACATTTCTGTTAACAAGAAGGTTTCAGGTGTAAGAGTGCGGTTTAAGTGCTCGGGGCTACAGTACCAGCGATAGCCAGGAATAGGGTTGCCATGGTGACGAAATTTTCCCACTGGTTCATGACACCACATGTAGCCTAATCCCCAGTACACTTTCTCTGCTTGAGTGACATTTGTTTTATCCTTTTTAAAGTGGTGATCTTGAAGATTTGAGTCACATTGTTTCTGACGCCACCTTTGGTGATAAGCTGTAATTGCGGGTCTGCTTCTGGACCTCATCTCCCAGAGTTCATGTGGAAACCAAACAGCATCGACTGTGTGACGTCAGTAGATCGCCTGTTTCCTTCTTCAGAATGTTGACTTTTCTTTTTCTTTGGACCTGTACTTGGACTTGAACTGTCGTCGTCTGGATGCTGTATTTTCTTCATGTGTTGATCCGTCATTGTAAGTCACAGGAAATGAAAAGTACCTACGCTGGTCAGACACAACTAAGAGCGAACCTGTGGCCTTAGCTCCGCCCACCCTCTGTGCAGACCAACCCCTGCTGACTGATGGAAAAGGCGTCACTGATTTATTGAGTGAATGTTCGTATGCACAGATCGTGGAACAAACACAAATACAGATACAAATACAAATACAAGAACTTTCATCAGCAGACCGTCGATTCAATCTACGTCATGTTTCTCCTCACTGCGTGATAGAGACTGAACAGACATCAGCTACATTAACATCCTCCAGATTACCACTTTAAACAAGTAAAACAGTGTGTTTTGACATATTTTGAACCACTTTTAATAGATTTCCGTCTTCAGTAGGAACCAGTGGTTGCTGAGGTCACAGACAGAGTGCAGAAGCCAACAGTAATAAAGACACACACACAAACTCAGGAAAAAACAGGAAGTATGAACACATCCACTGATATACACAAACAGGAACATGCCACTCAGGAGACAGCACACACACACACACACACACACACAAAGAGTGATGTAGTGAATTTATGCTCACACACACTCGGAGTGTGAAGTTCTGATTCCAGCAGGTTCCTCTGATCCTTTATGTGCTTCCTCTATTTTTAGCCACCTCATTAAACTGGTGCTAATGATTCTTAGTCGTGTAAATGGTCTGATAAGCTAATTATTGGAGGAGAAAAACCTATTTCCATCCCACCCACATATAGGCCTCTCTGTGTCACTGCTCTGTTAAAGCCTGTGTGATTAATTGCAGAGGTTTGGCCCGTGCTGTGTTTTTATTGTTAGAGAAATTCCCTGCATCCATGCAAGGTGGAATATTCAGACGTTCAGAGTGGACATCTGACAGATGGTTTTAATTTTTCATACAAATCCATCAGTCACTAATCATTTTTGATTGTTACTGAGGATTAGTTTGAAATGTTCATGCTCATTCATGTTTTTCTAACATAAGTTGCTCTGTCTGTTGTTCTCTGTCTCATTCATGATCTGTTTTAAAAACTTTTAATCCATATGTGGACTAAAATTTCATACAGTCTTGACTTTTACTTCCTATTTCCATCTTTGGAAAGAAAAAAAGAGAAAAGCCAGGAAAATAACAGGAGAAAAAAGATGTGTAATGCTGAGATCAGATGATGTTAACACATCTAAATGAACACTGAATCACAAGTAGAGCTAGCAGCTGCACTTAGACACAACGGCCGTTTGAGCTTATACAAAAAAAAGTGTTTACATGTTCACAGATGGGAATGTCAAAATCTACCTGATGTTGTAAGGTAAAGGATCACAAAAATTATTACAGTTTGTCCTGAAGAGGAACATCTGCATTAGAAACAGTGCCAGTCCATCAACCAGATAATCTCCAGGGAAACCAGAGTCATTACAATTCATCCACTGGGGACCATGAATGTTTTTACCAAAATCCATCAAATAATTGTTTAGCCAAAATGCTTATAGTGGAGCTCTGACCTACAGCCAAGCTGAAATTTTGCCTAAAGATATGCAGCAAACTGAAACAATGCAACTAATTAAAGTTACTCAGCTAACTAAAGCCATCCTCTTATAAACTATCTCATATCTTGAACATTGTATTTCACTTTTATTCTAGGGCCCAATTGATATATCAGTTTATCCATATTATCGGCCGATATTGGCCTATTGCAGATATATCAGTTTGTAACAGTATCGGCATATTTGTTCTCCAATAAGTGCCAATATTAAAACTGTTGTTTTTTTTTTAAGGCTGAAAAAAATACTTGGACTAGTGATGTAAAATGGTGTCACGTAATTTGTCCAGTGGAGGGCAATCCTCTATTTAATTGGTAATAGGTGAAGTGTTTACTGTTTGGTGCAATGATATTTGGAGTAAAGTTTGTGTATCCTGCCTCCATTACATATGTTTGTCACATGTATTTGATGACCACATTCAAAATATTATATATAGAATATCGGCCGATATATCAGATATCAGAATTTTCTTACTCCCTAATATCATTATCGGCATCAGCCCCAAAAATCCCAAATCGGTCGGGCCCTACTTTGTTCCCTCAAGGACAACTTGACTGGCTGAAGTCTGTAAAATAGAGAACAAATTAAAATGTAAAATCTGAAACAGTTTAATTAAAAACTTGAGATGAAATTGATGTCAGGTGAGAAAAACAGTTTGTGAAGAGTATCAGGGTATCAGCAGTACTGTGCTCAATGGGCCGTGCTGCACCCACCGCTGAGCAGAAGGTAGCAAGAGGACAAGCCCAGACATGTGAGCTGACCCTGCTGCAGATCCAAGCATCCAGAGGAATGTGAGTTTTATGCATGTGTTGAGGGGTGGGGTAAATTTGGAGGTGTTGGCGGCTGTGGATGTCACCGCTGCAGAACTTCATCTATGCATTAAAACAGTGAGAGGGTCTGAGGGATGACGGGGCAGAGGAGGGGTAGAGTCACATCTTCTTAAATCATGTTAGCATGTTCAGTGTTTACAGTGATGCTGTGACATCAAGTCTTAATCTTCAGGAAACCTCTCTCTCACACACACACACACACACACACACACACAAACTCTGATGTGCTACTGTGCAACACAACACATAGTTTAGTAACTGTACACACTGAAGTCTTCAGGTGGAAGACGGGCAGAAAGTGACAACTGTATCACTGACACTAACAATTAAATAAAATTTAAAAAGCATTTTATAAAAGGTTCCTTAAAATTAGTCGTGAAGTCACTCAGTTGTGGAAGCATAAAGTCGTAAAGAAGAGTAGAGCTTGCTCCTGCTTCTAGAAAATTTAAAGAAAAGCAACAGAAACAGGAAGGAAAAAATGACAGAAGGACTGATCGATAAGAAATAAGAGAAGGTGGAAGGAGAGACTGAAAGAAAAGGGAGGAACAAGGGGAAGAAGGAAAAGTACTCTGAAGGAAACAAAAGAAGAAAAGTTAAGTAATAATTAAAAGAGGAGAGGAATGGGAACAAAACAGTAAATTCTGCAGAAAACTCCAATTTTTACAGTTTTACAAGGCTGTGTGAACAAAATCTGACCCAGAGCCTCTGAACATTGCAGCGTTGTGTGGGCATGCATGACTGTGTGGTACATGAGACACTGAGTTGTTTGGTGAATTCAGGCTTTTTGCTCTGGCTTCAAGAACTCTGGGCTCCAGAGGTGTGTTGCACAGCTGGAGTGGCCTCGGGCCAGTTTGGGCTCAGGACTGGCACTGCCTGTGCCTGCCTGCACAGCCAGCATCGTGCTGCAGTGTGTTTCAGCCTCCTGTTGGCCTGCTTTCACTCTCCCAGTTTACAAGTGTTGGAAAGGAAATGCCAGATGAGGGAAAAGTTACCAAAATGCTTCATCTTGATAATCCCTTTAAGAAAACGTCCCATGTGAGAAACCAACAAGCAGAGTTGCATGTTGCATTTACTGCACAGCTGTTTTCAAGGTGGTCTGAACTGTGCTAATACCAACAACAGTCATTTAAAGTTGTATCCATCAATTTAAAAGTGCTGCTGCTGCGGTGAATTGCTTTAATAAGCTGCCTGCACTGAGTGTGCAAAACAAAGTCCGTCCTGCAGAACAATTTGTTGAGATCATTTTCATCAATGACCGTTATCAGCAGCTGAGCAGCTTAACTCTTATGACACAACTGGACGTTTGGATGCTCGTTACGTGTCCCACACTTGTGTTTTTGGTCACCTTCTCTCTGTCTGCACCTGCTGACTGTGTTTCCCTCCGTGACGCCACAGTCGCCAGTAATCATAACCTCTTGTGAACGAGCATAAACAGACATTAAGCCTGCTGCTCCTCCAGCCTGCATTTAAAAGATTGAGCCTGGACGCAGGTCTGCCCCTGTATAGATACCCACCCCCTAAACCCCCCTGCTTAGGTGTGCAATAATAAGAGATCAGCTCACCACCCAGCTGTAGCTCCATAAAGATGCTGTCTGCAGCGCCCCCATCTGGAATGCAAAAAATCATGCAGAAGCTCAGATGAGAACAGATCACTGCCTTTACTTGCTCCGTGTTTTTAGATTATTGTCATGTGGATGTTGCAGTGATTGAGCTTGTTGGAAAGCTTTGCTGGGTGAGCAGGCAGCATGTGGCTGTGAGTGTGGTCTCACATGAAGGTCAAAGGTCAGGAGGTCACTGACTGAGACGTCCTGCAGCAGACAGCCAGTCTCACCTCTCAGTTCTTGTAGCTCCCAGCTGATTTACAAAAGTGTGAAATTTCGAGAAAAACTAAAGAGTTGAACATAAAAAAATCTCTTAATCCAGCAGATTAAATGTCAGGATGAAAGTGAGCTGTGTGTTTCCCACAAACCCCCTCTGGCTCACCAAATTATTGAAGCACAACTTTTGAATTTGTACCGTGTCACACTGGTTTGTACTGGGCCTTGGTGGTCCATACATCTTACCCAGTTAGTTTGTTTGTTTATTAAGATCCGCATTAGCTTTTGCCAAGCAGCAGCTGTTCTTCCTGGGGTCTTCATTTTTTCATAAGTGACAATAAAAAATATTACAGTATATACACACAATACATACAAAATATAAAGTACACATATACAATACATACGAAATACACACACAATACATACTGAAACACAAACTATACATTACAAGCTCCTACACTGAATCATCCTGAAAATTTGATTTTGTCACATTACAAAGATGCCATGACCCAGCAAAAAGAACATGTGTTATTAAATTCTTTACAGTAAGAATGAAAATTAAATAGCTACTAGTTACTTGCAATTTTTCAAATATAATATAAACTGATGGTCACACAGAGTTTGGAGCACTCTGGTCTGTGGTTCTGCTCTACCCCGATGGTTTTCCAATGTCACATGTAGGTTTAATATTATTTAATAACTTTACTTTACTTTACCTGTTGATTACTTAGTTTAGTAATAAAAGATAATATAATAAAAAAACAAAAAGGCATGTATTAAATATTAATTTATTGACAAGGTAATTATAAGGTTATTAATAATAACTGACATTATAAACTGTGAATAACATTGACGCAAAAATAAATTTCTGTTATTGAATGATCACCTGGTGACTCTGAAGTCAGCAGCACTCTGTCCTGTTTGGTGTATCACCTCTCCTCACCCCTCCCTGCTGTGTCGCCACTGACTGAAGGGGTGTGTGTGTGTGTGTGTGTGTGTGTGTGTGTGTGTGTGCATGTGCATGCGTCTCCTTTGAATAGTGCATGTCGGCTCAGCTTCAAACCCAGTTGTGTGGCCCCAAGTGGCCGACCAACCTGAGGGCCCCAGTTTGTTTAGCTGCTGTTCAAGTGCTCTTAAATGGAGATGTCTGCTGCAGAATGTGTGTGTGTGTGTGTGTGTGTGTG
>JAPQLA010000007.1:2637339-2655402 GCA_029822935.1 Naso vlamingii | reverse complement strand
TGTGTGTGTGTGTGTGTGTGTGTGTGGGTAGGGTGGAGGGAGATCCCCGGTGAATGGCTTGCTTCTTTTCCCTCCTCCTCCCTCCCTCACTTCACCCATTTGCATCTGATCACCTGTTCTTTGGTCACAGGGAGGGGGGTCTGTGTGTGTGTGTGTGTGTGTGTGTGTGTGTCCTGATGTTGTCAGATGGCATTTTAAGGGTCAAGACTTGGTTTTAGGGTTAAGGATCAGACGTGGCTGTAATGTTAGAGGTAAGTAGTATTTTAGTTTAAGAGTGAAGGAATGTATTATGTCAGAAAGGGTCCTCACAAATATAGAACCTCAAATGTGTTTAAATGCCAGTGTGAGAGAAAAAACAGAGATGTAAATGTGTGTTTGTAAGAGTGAAAATGAGTGTGTTTGTGTATACAGGTCAAGCCTGCAAAGAGTCTATGAGTGCTGTCCTTGATATACGTCTCTGCCTGTCGGCATTTTGTTTGACTGTGTTCACTGGAATCAGTTAGAGTGAAAGAGGCAGAGTTGAGTTGATTGTTTTAATGCTTCACTAATCAATATTTTTATCGGTAGGCCTAACCGGATAATAGATGATGATAATGTTGTTCTGTTGAATGTGTGTACAGAAAACTGTTGCTAAGTCAGTGTGTTAATGGTGTGTTGCATTGCCACCAAGTGGTCAGATGTCAAGTCATGTGGACTTGAGTTGTCCGCATGCTGCATGATTTAAGATTCATGTCCATAATATTTGCGGTATAAGTAGCCAACCTTCCAGAAACAAACAAAACAAATATTTTAAAGAAGCCATAATGCAGGACATCAGAGGCAAAACAAGAATTTATATTTTCAAGAACGTCCTTCTTTTCATAACAGTTTGATTACATGTGGAATTAGTGTATATTCCAAGTGTGCCATGAATCATATGAATCATTTTATATATATATATATATATATATATATATATATATATATATATATATATATAATGTATATATGCAGGCTGTTTCAGTTGGCTCTGCATGATGTGTTTTTCCAGTGACGTTAATGCATGCTGGACTTCCTTATATGGGCATGTCAGCTCGTGCACACAGCGCTGTGCCTGCTCCCTCCCCCGCTCTGCTCAGACACCGCTGCACCCTGCTCTCTGCTTCATGGATTACTGTCAGCACTTTATTTGAGATGGCTCCAATAGTATTTTGTTTTTGTTTTTTTCCCTCAGGTGAATGATGGACAGTTAACTTTGTTTAACTTTCCTAAAGAGGCGAGCACCAGACAGAAGTTGAGAGCGTTCCTGTTTCTTGTGAATTTATTCTGTTTGGATTTACCTACTTCCTCCCTAAACGTGAGCAAATGAGCTGGATTAACGGCTAACCTGCTGCTGAAGGACAGTATGTTGCTTTGTCCTGTTGAAGAGTGAGAAGCGCGAGCTATAAGTAACATTTTATCAGTGTCCTAGCTGTGTTTATTTTGTGTCAGTAAAGGGGTTGTGAGCGCAACTGAATGTGGAGGTGCGCATGAGGGAAAGGGGGAGGAGTAACTGACACAGACCATTTTGAGGGAATACAGAAAATAGAAGGAAGAGAGAGGGCAGGAGTCACAGTTTTCTGAAGATCTACACACTTTACTGTTTAGTCAGTTGTGTTTCCTCTCTACGTTTAAGAGTAGGCTTAAAACCTTCCTTTGGTAAAGTTTATAGTTAAGGCTGGCTGACTTCACCTCCTTCTGGATCTTTACACTCTCAGAATCCAAGATGGAGCAGCTACATTGTGATTGTTTTGCTGTTGTGTTCTGTACATGTGACATCTGTTGCACTTCTGTCCGTCCTAGGGAGAAGGATCCCACCTCTGCGGTTCTCTCAGAGGTTTCTCATTTTTCTCTGATTCTTTCCATTGACTTAGGGTTTTTTAAGTTTTTCCTCACCTGGTGAGAGGGTCTAAGGACAGAGGATGTCACGTCTGTGCAGTTTGTGAAGCCCCCTGAGACAAATTGTAATTTGTGATTTTGGGCTACACGAAAATAAATTTGATTTGATTTGATTTGAGTTTAGCTGCTCTGTAAGAGTCCAAAATCAAAATGAAAGACCCGTAAATGATTTTAATGTCCTCTTTAAATGATTGACCACCCTCTGCTGGACAAACTATGTAATTACACCATTTGAAACCAATAGAACATGCATTTTTTTTGCCATAAGAGAACAAACATTTCAAAATCAGCACATATCAGAGAACATATACACCGATAATGATGTATGTGTGATAGCCCGATATTTGCAGATAATATTTGCATAGTTGTTTGGCCACATCATGAGGTCCAGATGATATATAGAGCAAGACGAGTTGAAACAAAAGCGATATTTCACCGCAAAACAATTTGTTTGTGTATCAGTTACTCACCTTTATATGTCTTGAATTTTTTTTCCTTCCAGTGTTCCTTCACTGTAAATGGATTTTCTCCAAAAATGTGAGCTGCTCATGTTAGCTACGACACATCTGGTATCTAATGCATGCGCTTGGCTGGGCTCACAGCGGGGAGCCTTGCACTGGATGTGTTGGATTTAGTGGCTTTCTAACCAAAATCAAAATGTTTTGGAAATATTGAGCCTACCACATGATAAAGACGACTTGGATTATACCACATGAAGCTGTTGAGAGTTTTGGATGGACGTTTGTAGATGGTTTTGATGTTTTGAAACTGTATGTCCATAGACTGCCAGCAAAAGCAGCTAAAGTGAATGGCTCAGATTTTAGGAAAAAATTGATTCACAGCGGAGGAACGCTGGAAGGAAAAAAAAAACATTCCTAATTTCACTACATGTAAAGATGAGTAATTGATATAAAAAAATGTTTTCTGTGAAATATTGATTTAAACATCAGTTTGGCCTTGATGGGAACTTAGAGCTTAAAACACTGCACTGCACACAGCAAAGTTAAACCTATAAACAGTACAGCACAGTGTAGGATTACCGTGAGTACAGTCAGTGTGTTTGTTTTCACAGAGCAGCTGCAGGATTTGTCCTGAAATGACATCACCACAGACAGCTCTGCTCCTGTTGTTTGAAGCTTTCATGGAGTTGCTTATAGTCCAAAATTCCCAGATCACAGGCAGGAAGATCATCACTGTGCTCGTAAATCACAGGAGTGATGTAGGTGATGCATGTTTTAGGTCGGATTTTCCCTTTAAGCCTTCTCAGGCCTGCACTTGGGAAACAGCTGTAACTCTGTGATCCCGAGCGCTTTGTTTGCGTTCATCCTCGATTTCCAGCAGAAAAGGGCAAAGCATTTCAGCCACTTTTTCAGCCCCTTTGTTGTTTGGCGGCTTTTCAAGAAATTAAATCTTGTGTGATGGTGGAGCCCCTCTTCACACACACCTAAAAAGACAGAGCGCAGCCATGGATAATGCTGACACACAACACCATACGAACGCAGCCCTCTATTGTCCTGGCTGGAGCAAAGCGATTCTGCTTGTCATCTTTGGCAACAAAAGCTACCAGCTGCCTTTGTGTAGCCAACAAGTGTTGTTATTCAGCCCCACAAACACATCAGTCAACTTCCACCGAGGTGGGTTGAGAAACTGTGCGGGTTGAGTGAGACGATGTTCTCCTGAGGAAGCCGAAGAGGCCCGCGAGGCAGCTTTCTTGGCGGTAGACGTGGGTGTTGTCGTACATGTCTGTATCAGAAGAATGGGGAGTGTTGAGGCTTTTTAACCTCCCATTCCTTTTCCTGCTTTCTTGTCTTGTTTGCAACCAAGATATTTAATCAAATGAGACTGTTGTAATCAGTTTAAGTCTCTGTGGTGGCTGCTAAGAGGATTAAAATGGAGAAAAGGTCACATAACAATCAATCAGGGATTTTTCTCAATAACTGTCTCAATAAAGTACATTTCATCAGTACAGTTCCTCATGGAAAACTGGGCTGCTGCACTGGGACCTTCTTCACACTGGAATTTCAAGCTGCAAGACCTTTGCTTTAGCAAGCTTGTGAAGTTTTGTGGAAAGTCGTTTTTTTTGTTTGTTTGTTTTTTCCATTGGTCTGATTCCTGGTAGCAGGACCTCCAGCTTGGTTTAGTGCCTTCCAAAAATATAAAAAACTATGATAATCAAAAATGGCTGTGTTAATGGGTGGGGAGTTGCTGTACTGGACAGGGTAGATGACCTGCAAAAGGCTCCAAATCACCAGAGAAGAAAATTCAAAAGTTCCTCGATGTTCCTAACAGAGCAGTCGACCTGGCTGAAAAACTGTCCAGTCCTTTAGTTCTTCAGTCCTTCCTCACCGCTCTTATCCTTTTATTATTTTCTTTTTATTATGGTTATCAAGCCAACGGCAAATGAATTAAGATGGTTAGACAGATCATTACACGCTGTTCTAGGTGATGAAAAGTTGAGGCGGAAAGCCTGACGTCACAGGGGGGCAATATCGATCAGATGAGATAACAGTGCATACTTTCAAAGTAAAGGCATTCAGAGTGTTGCCTTTGTGTTGGGCACACGAACCATTAACAGAAATATGCAACACTAAACTGAAACTGTAACGTGTATTGAATGATTGCTTTGACTACCTGAACTAATGTTATCCTCCTTCATTAACATAACCAATATTTTCACACTCAGTATGATTACATGATGTTAGGAAAAACTCAGTTCATTGTGCTCATCCAACTGAAACTGGACTGTTAAAATACGTTTGAACACGTTAGTCTGAATGAAATTATACTAAGTCAAATTTCTCAAAGTTGGACTAACACACCTAGACAATGCGGATCGGTTTGGGATCGAAACCCGAACCCAAAACTCGAGCAACATAAATTTGTAGAAGAAAGCAGGGAAGAAGACAAGAATAGGGGTGGTGTGCATCCAATGTTAACCAAAAGTAAAGCGTAGCTACGACATGTAGAGGAGGACTGCCCGTTATACCAACCACCTAAAGCCCACTGGCAAAATCCCCACTGGTCCGACAAAACACTCGCAAGTCTCTTTCACCCGCTGCTGTCTCATTTCATTCATTTAGGCTATAGCCTCGATCTGCTCCTCTCTGGGCAATCGTATTTCATGTTCACATTCCTTTTGCTTAATTTATTTAATATCATTAGAGTCTACAAGTTTTGTATTTTCCTTTTCCCCATGGTTAAGGTTAGGAGAACATTTCAGGGATGAGATGTAACACTCAGGACATTTCACCCAGCACATACGGACAAGTAACAGAGCTTGTGAACCGACTCTGAGCCCTGA
Source organism: Naso vlamingii (assembly GCA_029822935.1). Taxonomy (NCBI): domain Eukaryota; kingdom Metazoa; phylum Chordata; class Actinopteri; order Acanthuriformes; family Acanthuridae; genus Naso; species Naso vlamingii. The sequence goes on along the minus strand of JAPQLA010000007.1, from coordinate 2,650,184 downwards.
AGAAAGCCAACAGTCACAAAGCATGACCCTGATCCAGAATGGGGCTCAGACTGGTGAGTGTATTGACAGAGCAGTGGTGCGTTTGTTGGACCACTGAGCGGTCAGAATCATGGGTTGTTGTAACAGTGACATGGAACCGGTGTACAGCGTTGTATAGTTGTCCATGTTTTCACTGTTAATGCTTTTGTAGCTCATTCGGTCAATGGGAAGAATATCCAGTAGCAGCTGCACGGGGTATATCACCGCCTACTGTCGAGGAGTTGGACATACTTTCTGTCAATAAATCGATTCTCTCTGTGTACTTGTATACGAGGACAGTATTCCGGTTAAATGGTCTAATCGAGCTATGACCACAGCTCGACTTCACTGTGCATGGAAACGTACTGACTGGCAGCGTTGCTGACTGTGCATCCACTTCTCTAATCACATCCGGAGTCCAACCAGCTCGGGCGGACAGCGTGACAAACACAGGTGGAGGGTCGAGCAGCCAAACTAAAACTGTGAACGCCTAAGGTGCCTGAGAGAGCTTTGATTGAAAGAGATTATGTAACATGTTGAGAGTGGCATCAGATGTGATGGCGAGCGTTGCTCAGATCTCATGTTTCTGGTTCTCTCTCGAACACACAATGAGTGTTGGGATTATCTTGTGATCTTCGGAGCATCGCCAGGCGGCTTTGTGCTGTACAGGAAGTGTGTAAAGATATCCTGACGCTTCCTCGTATCCTGGGGGCTGAAAACCACATAAAGGAGAGAAAACAAAACCTCCAGCGCCGGAAATCCTGCCAGCACAGACAGGTGGGCCGACAATGGCCGTCCCCCCTCTCCCTTATCTCCTTCCCTCCCTCCTCCCCTCTCTGTTTCTGCCTCATGCATCACTTTTTTCCTCTGCCTCTCACTTCTCCTCCTTATCTCTCTCCATCACACTCTCACCTCTTTTCACGTTCTTTCTCTCACCATCTTCTTTCTCTCCGTGTTTCACCTCCTCCTCCTTTCTTCCTCTGTCTCTCTCTGCCTGTCCTTTAATGTTTCATTCTGCTATATTTTCTCTCCTGCTTCTCTTTCTTTCTGCTTCAGGCCTTTCAAGTGTAAAACTGTAAACAGTAAAACACAGCAAAAAACAAAAGAATAAATTAAAAATGATACAATAACATGATGATTGACCCTGTTATAAGGGGGGATTTTATATCTGTCCATCATTTCTTTCTTTCTTTTCTCTTTTTGGACTTTCTTTTTTAATTTCCCCTTCTCTTTCTTTCCTTTCTTTTCTTCTCTCCCTTCTCTTTGCCATCCTCTTTATCTTTCTTTATCTCCAGTTTCTCTCTCTTTCTCCTTCACCTCTCCCTCTATCATCTCCCTGCTCTCTTGTCTCCTCCCTCTGTCTTTCCCTTCCTTCTATCACCTCAATCTCACTCACATGTCGCTTGCTCTTTTCCGATCTCCTCATCTCTCCTGCTATCCGTGTCTCGTCCCACCTTCCTCTCGGCTTCCTCCTCTTCCTCTCTCCCTGCCTATCCCTTACACGGTCTCTTTGTTTTGTTGGCTTTGTTTGTCTCCTCAGCTCTGCCACCAGCCAGCGGCTCGGCTCAGCTGATTGATGGTGGGAAGAAAAAGAGAGTGTTTATTTTGATTCATTGCCTGTCTCATCTGACGGGAAGTGTAATTATCTCCTCAGAATGAGGAGGTTTATGGATGGAAATGACTTGTGCAGAGTCTGAAGTGACAGGGCTGAGGATGTGTGCGGTTAGATTCAGACTTCATATGTAATCATGTTTTGGGGTGTGTGTGTAAACACATTTCTCTCATTGACAGTCTTCATATCCTGCTGCCACAACAATGTACTTGGAATCAGATGAAGAGGAGTGTTTGGTGACGTGAACATCTGTGCTGCTCTCTGAATATTTGATTGCTTTCTCCTGCTAAAACAAAAGATTGGTAAGATTATTCGCTCCAAGCAGCACAGGATTCAGTTGGTCTGTATTTTAAAATTCAAGAAGGAGCTTTAGCATGTTCTATCCACCAGAAGATCATCCACAGTCACATGCGTCTGATGTTTTGGCTTTGGATGGAGTTTGTAGTGAATGTGTGTTGACGTGTTGCACCAGCAGTGTTCACAGTGAGCTGGTCGTCCAGCGGCCTCAGACGGCGGCGCCTGGCCCCCCGTGGCATTTTGACCTGACAGACGCTCTTTGTGTGTGTCTGGCTCAGGCTGAGAGGTGTGTGTGAGGGAGTTCAACAGGTGACACTGAACCAGCAGGACAGACTGGCAGTCGAACGTGGGGCGTGGATGACAATGTGTGTGTGTGTGTATGTGTGTGTGTGTGTGTGTGTGTGTGACTGATGAGCTGACAGCCATGTGACAGACAGCAGCACACACTCCTGGCTGTGTGCTGAACTCCTCCGAAAGTCGATCTCATTGTCTCATCTTCAGTCTCCATCACTGCAGTTTCAGTTGCTGTGTACAAAGGGGGGGTGGGGGGGTGCACAGTTTAATAAAACTGTTTTCACAGTTGTTCTTCTTCTGCGCCTGCTTACGACGACCTCGCTGTCATCCTGAGGCTGAAGTTCATGGTGATGTCAGATGTTTCAGTTTCAGAAACCAAACCTGGACGGATGTTCAAGTGAAGAAACCTCGCTGTAAAGACGCTGCCTTTAAGATCATGCTCAGTCAGAAAAGAAGAAGCTCAGCAGGATTTAGAGCATTTTCTTCTTAACCATAAACTTATTTACCCTTTTTTCTTAGATATTTTTTGGGCTTTTGTGCCTTTATTGATAGGACAGCTGAAGAGAGAGAGAGGGAATGACATGCGGCAAAGGGCCACAGACTGGAATCAAACCTGTGGACGCTGCAGTGAGGACACAGCCTCTGGACATGTGGCACTCGTTGTTTTTGCTTTGAGACTAAAGAAGTCAGAAAACCTGCGTTACAAACTTGAGCGAGTGTTTGAAAGATTTACCGAGCTAGAAGAATCAGATCAGTGGGAGGATGTAACGGAGTACATTTATTCTAGTACTTTACTGAAGTACAAATCTAAGGTGCTTGTACTTTCCATTTTAGATAGATAGATAGACAGATAGATAGACAGATAGATAGATAGGTAGATGTACGGGTAGGTATGTTATTCAGCTGTACACGTCACTGCACATATGAACAAAATAACGCTGCACTGGCTCACAACTTTATACTTAAACTTAACTTCAGAGGCAAATATTGTTCCTTTTACTCCACTACATTTGTCTGACAGCCTTAGGTACTAGTTACTTTTTCAGACTGCAATTTTTCAAATCCTTCTTGAAATCATGTTTCTCCAAATTTTGTGGTTCTGCATTTGAAATTCTCATTCTTAAGCCAAATAAAAACCCTCTTGGATCAGCTGCAAAGTATGACATCAAAAATCTAGAAACAGCGAAAATGTGTTTTCCACATGCAAACATGATGATGTTACAGACCATGATGCATTGCTTTAGATGAAACTAGCCGGCAGGATATAAAGTCATTCAAATGAGCTCAAGCTTCAGCATGTACAGAACTGAAAATGCAACAAACACATGAAGGCAGCAGGAACACGAGAGAGAAACACTGACAGCAACATTTTACTGCAGCTTGAGTACTTTTACTTTAAAGTGCATTCCACTGATGATACTGACGTACTTCCACTCAAGTACTTGAAGTGAATTATTTTCCCAGTCTAGTATGATCAAAGACAGTCAGTTATTAACACAAGATCCCCCACTGCACGCTGTGCCAATGGTGTAAAAAGATATATAGACTTCCTGTCTCCGAAGTGGGCGGGGTCACGTCTCCCATGGAGACAGTTGGGAACCATCATCCGTCCGCCTCGTCTGGAAGTGTCATAACATTAACATATATAACATTTCTCCCATAAGAATGAATGGACTCAAGACTGCTTCCTGTTTCCTAAAGGGGCGTGGCCATGGCAAAAAACCATGTGACACTGATACAGGAAATGAACTCGCTCTCTCGCTTTCTATTAACCATCTCTAGTATGATTTATCCATGAGTGGGACCATCACACTGCATCATGGGAAGTATAGGAGCTAAACTCAGGATAACTTGGCATCTATGACTGTTCCTTACTTTGATCTGCTGCTTGTTGGTCTCTGCCTCAGTAAAGTGCAGTTTGAAACACCGGGAGCTTTGTTGAGACAGAAAACATTTTTTTCCAGTTTCATGAGGAACTTTTCTGAACAGTTTTCATGTTGCAGTAATTCAGCCTCAGTACTCAACTATTAAAACTTTCAGTCTTACATTTGCAAATTTTGACCTCTTCAGTTTTTCTTTTCTTTTGTGACTGTGTAAAATAAAACCTGATAAATTTCATTGCTTTGATATTGACAGCAGACGGGTGTCACAGCCGCTGACGGGGTGACCGAATGTGTTTGAAATGCATCCTGCCACACACTCCACATCACTGCGCTTTACTGCCTCAAATTGCCTTTTCAAAAGCATTTTCACAAATAACTTCACCACATCTAAGAGCCAGCGCTCACTCCAGCCTGATTTATTGATCCAGGCAGTCATTTCATTTTTTCTAATGCAGTTATTACCCTCTTGTGGGTTTTTTATCTGCGTGCCGAGACATGATGTAGTCATGGAGAGAGAGTCAGACGAGGACGACACACAAGATATGAAACAAGACAATGGGGAAACTCTCTGGCTCTGTCAAATCTGCTTTCTCCATCCATCACTTTACGAACGTCAATTAAACTCAATTGTCGGGCATTTTGTATTGACTTTAGTGTTAATCAGACTCCTCGTGCATCACTCAGCTTTCACTCCTTGGCAGCTTCGTGGTTTTTGTGCCCAGAGAGAGAGAGAGAGAGCGAGAGAGAGACAGAGAGACAGAGTGATGCTTTTTGAAATCCAAGAACTATGTCAGTTTTTACAGCCACGCATGAACCAACACACAGTTTCTCAAAATAGAAATACTCACTCATTTTCCTGCCAAGAGTCAAACCATTTAGAGAGTTAGAATTTCTTTGGTTGTAACCATTCAAAGGATGACAGTATCTACTACAAAGCTACAGGCTGAAGTGACACTCTCAGGACTCGGTCCCCATACGTCACACGTTACAGATACAGGGAGAAACATCATGTGATCTGAAGTTCAGGAGAAAACCTCTAAATTAGAGCTCGACCGATTTATCATTTTGCAGATATTATCGGACGATATCAGCCTATTGCAGATGGATATTTATCGGTGTATATGTTTTCTGATATGTGCTGAGATTGAAACTGTTTTTTAAGGCTGAAAAAAATGTTTGGATTTGTGATTTTAAAAAAGGTGTAGTTACGTAGTTTGTCCAGCAGAGGGCGGTCTGTTATTTAATAATTAAAAAAGTGAAGTGTTTTCTGTTCAGTGCTCTAAAGTTTGAAAAATGTTTCAGATGTCAGATATCCTGCCTCCATCACAGATCTTTGTCTCTAGTATTTGATAAACATGTTCAGATGATGTTATATTTATATATAATATCTTCGATATATCAGATGTCAGAATTTTCGTGCATCATAATATTGGTGTCAACACCAGCCCCAAAAATCATCAGTCAAGCCGTGCTCCAAATGGATCTTGTGGTGAGACTTTTTTTTAAGATCAAGAGTAAACTTATGATCTCAGATTTGAACAAACATCTTTAAAAATATCTCTTACATATTTAGATTTGACCAAAACAGAGCTGAAGAGAGATGGTTGGATTTCTCTGCTTCTGATGTTACAAAATGTCTGAAATCAGCCCAGAATCTGTTGCATTTTGTGATCTCTACATGAGGAAAGAGTCAAAGTTGGGCACTCGAGACTCTTTTAGACTTTGCTAGTCTTAAATTGCTGCTGGTTTGTTTTCATATTTCTTATGTAAATGCAGTCGTATTTTCTTCACTTCCAGTTAAAGCACAATGTTGTCAGAGTGTGAGTTTGTTTTAGGAAATCCACGCCGCCGATGACACCAGCCAAATCTGACCAACAGCCTCCCCTCTTTCACAATTTTATGGACACGCATGCACGCACACGCACACACACACACACACACACATACACACGAGTCAGTCCCTCTCCTCATCTCTGTTTCCATTGGTCAGTGGAGCCAAAGTAACTGCAAATTAGAAAACTGTCAGTGAAGCCTAAAAAACTGCAACTTTTCATTCAGCTTCATAGGAAAACTTATTGTAAGAGACGAAGGCTAGACACACACACACATACAACACTCTCCACTGTGCAGCGTGACCTCAACGAGAACTCTGTTGACCCGCTGTGACCTGTTCAACTCACAGACCTCTCCACCCACCGCTTGGTTTCTTTCCATGACAGCGACAGAGCTGAAGCTCCGCCCAGCTGACAGTCAGCAGCACAGGTCTGCCGTAATGACGTCCACCGTTATGATGCTTGCGGCGCCCCCTCTCGGCTCAGTTGGGTCACAGAGGCATGTAAGCAGCGCTCAGCGGGGCTTGGCAGCATCGGACTGCATAATAGGCTCATCACTGTAGAACAAACATGCTGACTGTACCCACAACCCATCTCACACTCCTCCCCGCCATGATTTGGAAGACTGTGGTGAGCGGAGGAGGCAAACTGCGACTGCAGCCCTCATTTTCAACAGGGCATTGAATTTGAAGAGGATATGTGGTCTCAAGCAGTGAAGACAGTATTTAATCTGGAACAACAGCATTTTCCTGCAGCTCTTCTGCGTGTTATTCAACAGAGCAGACGCTCAGGAATTAACCTCAGATGGAAGAGGAGGTATCTATTTGTTGATTTTCTGACACAACTTTGACTTAAATTTGTCTTGTTTCTGAGGACATCCGACCTCTCACACCTGCTCTCTGTCCACCAAACACAAACGGTGCCCTGGTCTTTTGAGACTGCCTTACAAAATTGCACACACCATTACAAAAATGTTTCATTTGAATGTTCATGAGTTCCCACCTGTAAGGTTCAAGTTTGTTTGGTATAAAGAACTAACATTTCTTGGTCCTCCTGGAGGTTTGGACAGCTGATTGTCATGCCATAGTCAAAATGTAAAGTGAAACTGCTAAAAATAAGTAATTTGGTTAATGGTTGCATCCACATGCAAGGTGGCACAATGCTTAGTCAGATCATGAAGGGAGTGGAGAGAAAATGGTCAATGCAGGTAAAAGAGACAGGAAGAGAGAGAGAGGGTGAGGAGGGGAAAAGCTCTGCAGGAAAATGGAGCTAAAGTTTCAAATATGTTCACAAGCAAAGCATCACGATAAACCTCCTGAGTTCAGTCTGTGTTTTAAAGAACAAATTCATTTAATTTTGCTCTGAAGAAAATTGGGATTTGTGTATTAAAACAACATTGAAAATAAGGAGTTGTGCACTTGTTTCTTTCGGGGGGAAACACTTCGGTTCCTCTGAGCTTCTGAAGCTTCACAATGTTCAACATATTTCCAGTCAAAATGCAGATGAAGCTAAAATTTGGTCCGACTCTTAAATGAATTGTGTGACTCCAAAATCAGGTCAAAAACAGCATAAATTCTAAAGTATACGCCCAGCTTCAGTACAGCACAAAAACACACGACCTGTCTCTTTTGTTCTTGGAAATTTTTTAAATATCAAACACGTTAAACACAAAGGCAGAGGATGAAAACACTCCTCATCCTCAGACATGTCTTCCTCTTGGTGCACAAACATCCAGCTCTGCCTCATCTTCATCATCATCTTCTTGCTCTTCTTCTTCTGTTGAGCTTCATGCTGGTTTGCATTCATAACTGTTGCATTTGAACCACCTGCTGGACGGTCCTGTGGTCGATCTGTGCAGACCGGCTCCGCCGTGTGTGAAAAGAAGCAGAAATGTTCAGTTCTCATATTTAGGACATTTCCCAGCAGCCGTTGGTGGGATTAATCATTTTGGGCCATTTGAACGTTTATACTTGTGCACAGTTTAAGTTTTGACAGTGCAAAGTTTCAGAACCGTCGACCGTCCAACTGGTTTCCGAACAGTGACAGTGAAATCCCAGCGGGGTTAGGGTTAGCGTGTGTTTCTGTTCTATTCGGGTCTGTTGTGTCGTGCACGCTGGCATGCAGCATGGCACTTCTGCAGCATGTTATTATGGCTGCATGAAGCATTCGGAGGAGCCCATGACACCAACAAATAACACAGCAGAGGAAAGGGAATGTTTTTTTCTCCTGCCTTTGGCTACATTTGGACACCCCCAACCTCCACTGCTGCCCCCACCCCCCTGTTGTGTAATCCTACCACTGTCACATGCACGTCCCTCTGTGTAATCGAAGTGGCTGGGGGGGGGGGGGGGGGGGTAAAAGTGCGGTAACAGTTCAGCCCGGCTGGTGTAAAGCTCCTATTGAAGATATATGGGCGCAGGCCTCACCCCCACGTTTCCATGCCTCCCCTGCCATGGCAACAAAACATGGAAATGTGAAAACAACGCGAGGCTGAGCAGCTTCGCCGTGCTCACTGCCACAATGAGCCGTGCAATTAGCCGTTTCCACCGAGGAGGGGCCACTCATTGGATGTGAGAGGCTGAATGGCCGACATTGGCCACTCGAGGGATGCTGGTGTACAACGCTGGCGCAGGAGCCGGTCCAGGATTTGGTGCTTGCTGTGTAGAGTGCCTCTACCTCCCAGCTGCAAAGGCAATTAGCCTAATGGAGCTCTCAGCTGGCTGCACGCTGCTGGTTTGGATGAGGAGCAAGTGTCACTTCTTCACATAATCAGCCGTGTTTAATTCATTTCCTCCTCTTATGTTCTATTCTGAAATATCTGCTGAGTCCATTAACCTAAAGCTGAAAACTAAAAGCTGTTTTATTTTCTAACAGCAGTTTGGATTTCATCACTTATAATTTATAATAATAAAAAGACAAACTCAACTCAAAAGTCTTTGCTTCACAAAACTTCATGCTTTTATTTTTTAAACGTACCAAACAAAATGGAGAAGTTTCAGATCAGATCAGATTAAAACAGATTAATCTGGATTTTAAAGTGGAACACATCCAAAAGAAAAAAAACTTTATAAATCTAAAAAATTAGGAACAGAGACAACAGATAATCTTTAACACAAACACATAAATACAACATCTTTCAAAACTAGAAAAACAACAAAGTGTTAAAATGAAAATGTTATATATACAGTAAAAGTATGAAGAGGACTTAAAGAAAAGCACAAATAAGCAGCAGAGTGGTTTTGGAGCAGCTTGTAAAATCTGTTTTCCACCAGATTTTAGTGCAATTTATTATTTTTAAAAATCTGATTTTAGTGTTTTATGAACGATCAAAATAGATGAACCAATAAACTCCCCAGGGTTTGCTGAGCTAATCTATGAGTAAGGAGTGCGTAAAGGGAACTTTACAGTAAATTAGAAAGCTCAGGTCTTCACACAGATTCAGCTTTGACGTGACAGAGAGAAGACGTCACACATAAACAGGATTATGACTAAACCAGCGTGTTGCACATGAACTACGCCTCAGTTCCCAAGACACTCTGCAGCAAACGCTCGGTGTAACGTTGTGAGCGTCGGTGTTGCTGCATGTGCAGTCATGTTGCTCCCAGTTTTTCATTAGAAAGTCCTGCAGCTCGTCCATGGTGTTGTCTGACATGAGCAGCTCACAGCCGACTGCTGACGTCACAGTAGAAGAGCTTTTCTTGATGACAGAGTCCTAACCTGCTCTGAGCTTCAGCAAACACGCTGAGCGACAGGGTTCTTGTTTGAGAGCTCACTGGTTCCTCAACTTCCAGCATATTCAAGATCAGTCAAAATACGTCCAGTCGGAGCTGATGTCCTCAACATGTCCCCCCTGTCAGAGGTCAGCAACAATGACAAGAAAAGTAAAGAAGACAAGCAGCATTCATATAATCCATGGCATCATTTCATATCCTTTAAAAAGGACGAGACCTGGAAGGTAATCGAGGAGCTTCTATGAGTTGCTTGTGTAGAAACACAGCTGGCCAAAGGTAACGTACCTGAGCTCCCCCTTGCTCCTGCGTTGTCTCTTTTGACTTTCTGTAGTTCAAACCCAGCACATCCAAACCCTCACCTCAACAATGTTTATGACAGCATAGAAAGTTGTGTAACATTAGTTCAGCAGGTGCAGAGACCTGGTCTGTCAAGCTGTTAAACTTGTTTCATTCCTCCACTCGTGTGGAGCTCGTGTCCTCACACATTCTGGACTCCGCCCCCTGCAAACATGCTTCACACAAGCCCCCTTTACTTTGAAAGCAACTGTGGATTCTGGGAGACGGGAGACGTGCAGGACTTCATGCACGATGGACAGAGATGCTGCACCATCATTCAACTTCTAAGACATTTGATTCTTAAACTTCTCCATCATGCGTTTCACAAAACAGGTCAGTAACACACGTTCCCTTTTTAATGAGCAGCATCAGCAGTTTTTGGAGAGGAATCATGGTGTGACATCAGAGCTGTGATGTTTATGCAAAGCCAGATTAGTTCAGGATAATTTGACAACTTCATTCAAAAGTACACACGCGCACACACACACACTCACTTATCCTAATGCAACATGTCAGGACACTGATGGAGTGTATTCCTCGTGTGTTTCTGTGTCGATGCTGGCAGATGATGAAGCTCTGTTACCATCAGAACTGACGGTTTTGAACTCTGTCTCTGTTTTCACTCAGAGGTCTTGCCAAACACACAGATGATATTTGTGAGGGAACACTGCCCTCTGATGTTATGTTTGGGTTATTACAACAGGGGCGTCCCGAGCTTTACACAGCTGTCTTCAGAAGAAACCTGAGGAATCGATATGAATGAAAATGATGCTTTTTGAAATGTGCATTAAATGTGAATGGGTTTACTCGTCAACAGGAGCTCAGCTGTTTACCATTTTTACCTCTTAGGTTTAAATTTTGTGGTTGCAGTTTTGGTCTCAATTTGAATATCATCCCAGATTTTGACCTTCAGCATTGGTCCAATAACATGCCCGACACTGAAAACAGATTTAAGGGTATGACAATGAATTTTTTGTTTGTTTCACATGTTTTGTATTTTCAGCGTATTCATTCTGTCATATTGGTTATCATCAGTATGAAATCCAGGGGTTAGCTTCTGTCTACCTGATGCTCCACTACTCGTCATTCAGACAGAACAAACTGCTGAGTCACTCAGTGACTCATCAAAGAAAACACAGCTTTATAATCCATTCTGAGAACTGAAGTGTTAATTGTGTTCAATACATTAAATGTACTGCTTTCAAAGGTTTCAGCTTTGCCTGCATCATACACGTGGTTAAACATGTAAAGTTGGTAGACTGATACAAACATTCAGTCAATGTCGATGATTTAAGGCGGAGCAAGTTGTTATGGAAACAGGAGCCTGATGGCAGTTAATAAGTTTTCCTCCTGAAAATCTGGTAGCTTAAATAAAGTTTTAATTCACCTGCAACATTATTAAACAGTTTATAAAAAGAAGAGCCAGCGTGCAGTGATATTGCTCTTTCACTTTGACTAAAATGATTAAAAGTTTGCTTGAATTCCAAAATATTCAAACAGGAAATGAAGTTAAAGTGTGGTGTGGTGGGTTTGTTTGTTGCTGTAATTAGGCCAAACTGGTTCGTTTGCTGAGCACTAACCTGTTCGACCATAACCTTTTTTTCATCTAAAAGATATAAAAGACTTACAGTTGTTTTCAGCGCCAGCGTTACTGTTTTATTATGTTTTCTATTATTATTATTTGCCTGAGAGCAATCACAACTATTTGACCATTTCCATCATTTTTTAATATGCTTTATAAGTAAATTTGGATCTAAAGCAGATGAAATAATAAAATGGAAATGAAGATTCCCTTTGCAAGAGATGTGTTTCTGTGCTGGATATCAGAGTAGAGCTGAGGGTGACAGACCGTCTGTTCTTCAGTGACTACCCGCCTGCATCTGTAAATAATTCAGAGGAAAGCAGCTTGGATCAGCCAGGTGAGTATTTATGGAAGCTAATAATACTCCAGAGAGATTCTGGGAAGCACAGAGAGCAGATTCCTAGAAAGCCGTCTGTTGTTGTAAACAGCTGGGTTCATCCAGTCCTCTGCAGCGTGGAGAGAGAGAGCAAAAGGTGTCTGAGGTTTAGAGAGGATGCTGCAGGTATGTGCAGGGCTCCAAACTCTTCTTCTTTCTCACCACAAGAAACTCAGAAAGAATGGTACAAAAATGCTTAATGTCATTTCAGAGAAGGAAAAGTTAGAGACTATTTTATGTTCATCATCTACTGTCTCTGAAAAACACAGGATTCAATCTGGAGACGTTATCATTATGTCAAGCTTTGAGTTAACTCACCCTCCATCTGTCCACATTTACCACAATTTGTTTCAATTTAATGCAATCAGTCATTTTTCAAGCGTGGCTGTCACTTCAAATGGGACTTCCTTTCCACAACCTGTCTTGGCCAAAACGAAAAAATGAAAAATTGCAAAAGTTTAAAATTATATTTAAAAAAAGAAATTGCAAATCTTGATTTTTTTTCAGTAGCTTTACATAACAGGAAACATTTTAAGTTTTCCTGCAGCAGACAAGTTGCTGTTGTGAGTTTTTCAAAAGTATAACAATGAAGGTAAAATGCTCCTTTACACGATGTCAAAACAAGTCATTAAAATGAAGTAAAAGTTTGTATTATTGCCTGAAACATTTAGACTCAACGCTGCCTAATATTCTGTTCATGTTTTCATAAAACGTGAGCTGTTAAATTAATTTAAATTTCAGACCACATGATCAGTGAGCTTAGAGTATGGGAGTACTATTGTAGCAATAGATCTGTGTGTGCGTGTTCAGATCTGTGTGTGTGTAATCAGATTTGTGTGTGTGTAAAAAAATCTGTATGTCTGTATTCAGATTTGCAAGTGAAG
>JAPQLA010000007.1:2571801-2598737 GCA_029822935.1 Naso vlamingii | reverse complement strand
TTAGCAGACTGTTGAGTTCAGTTACATTACCCGCTCACTCGGCTCTGGTTCTGGTGTCCATTCCGGTGCTGGACCTCAAATCTCCTCTGATAGCGAGACAAAACACAGACACTCCCCGCTGCTGCGGCTGCAGCTTCTGTCTGCAGGCAGCCTACATGTTGCTTTCAGGAACCTCGGTGAATCACAGAGATTGAAAACCAGAGGAGATTTTCTTCATAAAATACAACCCGCTTTCACCAAAGTTATTGTTTTTTGTGACACAGTAACATACATCATTAAGTTTCAGTTTTGAAACCGCAGCTTGAAGTTCCATAGAAGCTACAGAAACAAGCTACAGAAGAGCCAAGTCAACCTGTTAACTGACTCTGACATTTTTAACAAATGCACACATCTTTATTTTTTACAGGGATTTGAATAGTGAAGTAAATGAAGCTACAGGTCAGTCTGATTAACAGACAAACAAAAACAAAAGTTATGAATGTAACTATGGTTCTATGAATCCTAGATGACCACCAGAGGTGGTGCTTTAGCACTGGATATCTCTGTCTCACGCATGCACAGGTCGAGTACATATATCAACAAAGTCACCTGTGACCCTCGTATGACCTTGGGAAGCTAAAAGTTCCATTGTCATCGGAGGATCTGTTCCTCTAGACATTTCTCACGAAATCACAAGGATTCTAAGTGACTTAACACTCTGGCAGGCATCCAGGATTCATAGAACCGTAATTACATTCGTAACTTTTGTTCTATTTCATCCCTGCTTACCGCCAGAGGCAGTGCTTTAGCACTGGATGATCCACATCAGCAGAGTCACGAGGAATCCAAAAACCTACCTCACATACTTGGTGCAGAGGATCTAGGGACCAGGATTGTGCCCAGAGGAGGGGGAGCAGCAACATTAATCCTATAAAATCTGGAAAAGGTGCTGGGCGAGGCCCAGGAAGCCGCAGCACAAATAGCATCCAGGGGTATTCCTCTCAGGGCATCCCATGATGTAGACACACCTCTAGTAGAGAGGCACCTCACTCCAGATGGTAATGGGCAGGCACTGGCAGTGTAGGCATGTATAATGGTGTCCACAATCCAGTGGGACAGCCGCTGTTTGGACAGCCCTTCTTAGGACCTCCATAGCAAACAAAGAGTTGCTCAAACTGCCGTATGCCCTTGGTGGCTTCAGCATAAGCCTCCAGAGCCCACACCGGGCACAGCAGCTTTGACCTGCCCTCTTCTGGTGGGGGTTCAAATCGGGCCAATTGGATAGGCTGATTGGTGTATGATGATGCCAAAACCTTACGGAGGAACGCCACATTTGGCCATAATGTAACACCAGATCCATCAGAGTTCCACCTCAAGCATGAATTGCTCACTGACAGGGCATGAAGTTCCCCCACCTGCTTTGCAGAAACAATGGCAAGGAGGAACACAGTTTTCATTGACAGCCACTTGAGCGCTACCTGGGCCGGGGGCTCAAATGGGTGCCAGCACAAAACATTTAGCACCAGTGGTAAGTCCCACACCGGGGCCCTCTGGGCCTTTGGAGGACACAGCCTCAGGGCCCCCTTCAGAGAGAGGGACACCAACCTGTGAGATCCCACTGTGACCTTGTCAACCTGAGCATGTCGACTTGAAATGACAGCCACAATAACCTTCAGTGTAGAGTGCGAACGCCCACTATCCAAAAGGGACTGTTAAAACTTCAGGACGACCGCCACAGGGCAGTGTACTGGATCACATTGCTGTCCACACACCAATCAGAGAACATCTTCCACCTGTTTTCGTACTGCACCCACGTGGATGGTGCTCTGGCATTAAGAATAGTGCCCTTAACGGATTCACTGCATTCTCTTAGGAGAAGATCGGAACCTGCAGAGGCCAAACCCACAGGCGCAGGCAGCCGAGGTCAGGGTACCAGATCCAACCTCCCAGCTGTGAGAGGAGATCTCTCCTGTCGGGGAGGCGCCACAGCGAGGTTCAACAGAGCTTGTGCAGCAGAGGAAACCACGTTCTTCCTGGCCAAAAGGGGGCCACCAGGAGAAGCCTGTGGCCCTGCCGGAGAACCCTCTGTGGCATTGGTAGGATCAGAGGTAGAGGGGGAATGGCATAAAGCAACACCTGTGGCCAGTAATGCGCTAGGGCATCCTGTCCAAGAGGGCTGGACTCAGAATCAGAATCAGAATTTATTTATTGTCATCGTACAGCAGTACAACGAGATTAAAAGCTAACCCTTAAGTGCGATCACATAAACTCCTCCGTCTAGGAGAACCAGAGGGGACAATGGGTTGACTCCTCGGAGGCAAAGAGATCCACCTCTGCCTCTCCGAAAAGATCCCAAATTCTGCCCACCACCTTGGGATGAAGCCGCCACTCCCCCAGTGGAGGATTGTGCCAGGAAAGAAAGTCCGCGACCAAGTTCTTCTCCCCTGGTAGATACATAGCTCTCAGACTGGCTAGGCGGGGAGCCACCCAAGTCAAGAGGCTCTGGGTCACCTGAAGTAACTGTGCCGACCTGGTGCCCCCTTGATGATTGATCTGGGACACGGTAGACATGTTGTACGGACAAGTACATGCTTCCCTCTCAGGAATGGTATAAAGTGCTCGAGTGCTAGATGTACAGCTTGTAGCTCCAGTACGTTTATGTGCCTCATGCTGTCTTGAGCAGACCACAGACCTTTAGCAGTCCCCTTCTGCCAAACTGTGTCCCACCCCGCGGGACAGGCGTCCACTGTCACCGTCTCTCTGAGAGATGGAACAGAGCCCATGGACACACCCTTTGATAGAAATGACCTCTTTCTCCAAAGGGATATAGAGAGGATGCACTGCTGTGACACTTTGACCTTCCTGTGCCAGTGCCTTCTGGCATCTAAATGAAGGCCGTTCAACCATCTCTGCAAGGGGCATAGGGCATGTAAGCACAGAGGAATCACAGATGAGGCTGCTGTCAGTTTGCCTGCAAGATGCAGGAACTGAAGGCAAGGCATCACTGAAGCCCCTTCTGAAGAGCGACAGGGAGTTGAGAATGTCGTCTACAAGCCGAGATGACAGACTGGCACTCATAATGGTGGTGTCCAGCACTACACCCAAATATGTTACCTGTTGGGAAGGATCTAGGCAACTCTTCTTCATGTTCACCACCAAACCTAGGCAGGCCACAAGAGTCAGAAGATGAGCGGCACGAAAGTCATGAACAGGCTGCTGAGCATGCAGCTGAGACTGTTGATGGCCACTGGGGAATGCCAATGGCCTAGTACGGCGCCGAGGGGCAGCTGAGGAGGTTCTGGGCCTGCCAGAGTCTGGTGCACTCCTCTGAAGGCCAGCCAGCTGCTGCTGGGTCTTCCCGGCCTGGGCAGTACACTCCAAGGCCTCAATGGCAGCAGGTCCAAACAGCTCCCCCAGCTCTAATGGCGCAGAGCGGAGGACCCTCCAGCATGTATCAGTCAGGGGTGACTGTGCAAGCCACACCTGGCGACGAGCCTGGACCAGTGTCAATATCATGCACCCCAGCTCCCTGGTCATGAGTGGAAAAGCCTGCAATGACGCATCACTGAAGTTAACAACAGATGGGTCAAGCGACGTCTGCTGCAGAGAGGCTGAGAGAGCGAGCATAAGATGGGAAAGGGAGTTTCCAATACGACCCATGCGTGCTGCCGTATCATATGCCTTGGAGAGCAGGTTATCCATGACCCTGCACTGGAGTCGAGGACATCTGGCATCTGGCCTTAGTGTCTCATCAGGAGACGCTATAAGCAATGCAGTGGCCGGCTCTATAGCTGGCATATGACCTAGGCCATACTTTGCTGCATCTTGCATAGCCACTATGGCTCGGGCATCC
Source organism: Naso vlamingii (assembly GCA_029822935.1). NCBI lineage: Eukaryota > Metazoa > Chordata > Actinopteri > Acanthuriformes > Acanthuridae > Naso > Naso vlamingii. The sequence goes on along the minus strand of JAPQLA010000007.1, from coordinate 2,594,905 downwards.
GAGGTGGAGTGGGAGAAAGCCTTAGCATCACTCCAGCAAGCATGCAACTCTTTGATATAGTCCTCCGAAAGCTGGGGCATGCTGGCGTCTGAAAAAAGCACTGACTGGAGCGGAGCCTTCCTGCGGGGTGTCATGTTGCAGGCAAGCTAGAGCCCCAAGAATAATAGTCCCCATAAAGGCATCCTCTGACCCATGAGATGAGCTCTGGGTCGAAGAGTGAGAGAGTGACTCAGAGGCGTGTGAGGGTGTGTCAACCATAAAATCACCAAATTGGGTTGCTGAAGCCACAATTGAAAGGACATCATCCTCGGCCAGCACATCATGCACCAGAGGTCCCGGCATACCAGCCTTAGGCTGGAGAGCCAAAAGAAGCTCCCTCATCTGGCTCATCTCGGCTGATAAGTGATCCACCTTAACAGCAAGTTTATTGCCCATAGCCCTTTTTCCAGTCGGGGCACTCACAGCCTCTTCAGCTAGACGCTTGGCCTGACTGGGCTGATTTTGGGGGAAGCGGATCTGTGGGGGGAGCGCCCGTGACGCCTGTCATATGCTCCACCTCCCTCAGCCTGGCAATCTGCACGGACCAAGACATGCAGCTGCAGTTCATGCATGGGTCCTCAGAAAGACCCGCCTTCAAATAGTCAATGCCAAGACAAGGGGGGCAAAGATCGTGTCCATCCTCTAATTCTAGAGGGGCCATGCAATCCACACAAGAATGGAACATAACAGCACCACTTATTGAGCAACACACACTGGGAGCGGGAGCGAGAGCACTGCCTTCACCGGTAAGTCGTTGCCAAACGCAAAAGTTAGTCTGAGCATGAGCACTGCTGCTAACAACGAGTAAACAAAAACTACAGTCTAAGCTGCAATACTATCAATGATGGCGTGAATGTGAGCACTGCAGCCAATAGCAATTAAACAAAAGACAACAGCATAAGCTGTGAAAGGGTAATATCAATGGTGAGTGTGAGCACTACAGCAAGCAACAGTTAAACAAAAAACAAAAGCATAAGCCGCGACAACACAATATCAAACAGTGGCGTGAGCGTGAGCGCTGTAGCCAACAGTAATTTCAATGAACAGACAAACAAAGACACGCTAGGAGTACAAACCACTAGTTCCAGCATTGTCAGGAATCACCAGCTTGTCACAGCCCCTTGGAGGGCGAACGAGGCGTTCACAACCCCGACTGCTACATTCGCGAGGCTGCCAGCAACAAACTGCGGAATTTGGTAAGCCTTGCTCAAATGTTACAGGAAGCAAGAAGCGAACATCACGTGCAAGTGAGAAGATGAAAGGGAACAGATCCTCCAATGACACCAGAACTTATAGCTTCCCAAGATCGTACGAGGGTCACAGGTGACTTTGTTGATATGTGTACTCGACCTGTGCATGCGCGAGATGGAGATATCCAGTGCTAAAGCAGCGCCTCAGGCGGTCAGCAGGGATGAAATAGAACCAGTTTTAGAACCTGAAAACATACCTTGTTTTTGTCTCTTTATTTTTTCAGTTTTGTTTTGCTTTCCATAAATACACACAGTGTAAATCCCACATTACTAAAAAACAAGAATCTAAACAACAAATGAAATATATAGCAGAAAAGTCAGTGGGAGCCTCTGTGTGGTAACTTTTTTATTGTAATAGGCCAATAAACAGTCATGAAGTTTAAAAAAAAACTATGACAGATAAAAAGCTGTCGGTGTTTGTCGTGCCTCTCATATCATAGAAATAAGGATCTGCTTTGTGCAGTGCATCGATACACAGGAGGAATTTGGTTTGGTGAGCTCACACGAGTACAGTTGGCACCATGGGACATAAAGTAGTCATAAAAAGAATGTGATGGTGTACAAGGTGCATATGATGTTATTTTATTGTTTTTTTTTCTTCCTTCTTGCAACCTCTCTCCCCTCTGTGAATGTTTCTCTTCCTGCTCTTCCTTTAAATATTTTTCTCTTTCACTTTGTCTTTACCTTCGTTTCTTTGTCTTTTATTTGTCCTTATAGTCTCAGTGTTTGGTTCTCTCTCTCTTTTGTTTGTCCCTTTTTTTCTCTCCAATTTTTTTTCTATATTCCACTTCCTCTCCCTTCTCTGTCTCTCTCCCGGTTTTTTTGTTCTTAACTCTTTTTTCTCTGAAAAGCTTTAATGGCTTCATGAGTAACATTCTCGCCAAAGCATCAACACTCATTCTGTCTTCGTTGATGCTTCTTTTTTGCCTGTTTTTCATTTTTTCCTTTCCCTCTATTCTCTGTTTTTGTCCCTGTGTTTTTCTCCTCTTTGTTTCCATCTGTCTCCCCCTCCTGTTCTTGGTATCCCTCTTTCTGATTATCTTCTTTCCCGTGCTGTCTGTTTGACCCTCTCTCTCTCTCTGTCTGTTCAGAGAGGAGGGACAGTGTGTGGAGGGCATCATGGAGATTTTCGACATGCTGCTGGCTGCCACCTCTCGGTTTCGTGAGCTGAAGCTTCAGCGGGAGGAGTACGTCTGTCTGAAGGCCATGATCCTCCTCAACTCCAGTGAGTTCAAGTGATGCATACAAACTGCAGCTTATCTCCGTTCGCTCTGAGTCAGATGAGTTGGAGTCATCGAGCAGGACAGGAATTCCTTTTTTTCACTACAGTTTAAAGTGTACAAAACGGGTATAACATGAGGTGTTGCTCAAAAGTATATAAGAATTTCAGCAAAGGGAGGGGCTGAAGTGTAGGGGTGGGGCGTGCCGTAAATGTTTTTGTGTTTTTACAAAGTTCGGCCATGTTACGTGAATCTTTTGAGGAGTAATGTGCCTTTTTGTTACAGGCCATTCCCACTGCCATGCCCCCTTTTAGTCTGTTGGCATGAACACACACACATTAGACCTCCGTGCCAAATTTCAGTCTCCAAGTCTCTTTTCTTCATCAGCGTCTCTTTACAGCATCCTCACCTCTGTCATGAAGTAAGCAGAGACTGTTGAGTTCAGTTACATTACCCGCTCACTCGGCTCTGGTTCTGGTGTCCATTCCGGTGCTGGACCTCCATCTGCTCGAGTCAAACCTCCTCCAATAGTGAGACAAGACACCGACACTCGCCACTGCTGCAGCTGCAGCTGCAGCTTCTGTCTGCAGGCAGCCTACGTGTTGCTTTCAGGAACCTCCGTGAATCACAGTGTCAAGGCCGGGCAGTCGAAGGACATCAGAGTTCAAATCAGAGGACATTTTCTCTGTAAAATATGACCAGGTTTTACTAAAACTACTGTTTGGTGCAAAGTAGTAACGTCATGCTTTTTACAGCGTTCTGTATTGTTGCTTTACTACACATCTTGTTTTTTCATATTAATGAAATAAAAAAATGTCCCTGAGCAATGCAGAGATGGAGGAGTGGGTCTCAACTGTTTTTACACAACCATGATAAGTTTGTCCCTCTGTTCAGTTGTAGTTATTGAAACTATAATCTGGACACAAAGTAGGTCTGTGACACCTGTCACATGTCTGACCTGCCTAACAAAGCAAATGTGACCAGAGCAAAAAACTGCAGAATTATTGTTATTGAGATTATGCTGCTCTAGAGCTTAAAAGTCCAAGTTTTTTCTCATTTTTCAACCAAAATGCTGATTGTCCTAAAAAAGCACACGGAGCAGAAAACCGGGGTAGGAATCCTGAAACCTGAATAGTTGTTTTATCTCCAGTGAGGAGGCAGATGTTCACTATCTCAGACAGATTTGACCCACAACTTTTAGTCGCCTGAAACTGAAATACCACAAAAAGTTATTAACTTTAAACTGCCTGCAAAATTACTCAAGGAGTTGAACTGCACAGACATGTAAGGAGAGCGGAAGAACTCTTCTAACTCAGGCCACAAACTTATCAATCACTCCCAGTACAGGTTATAAACTGCTTGGAGGGGGTTAAATGTTTTAAATAAAGAGCAGAAATGTCTAAACATAAATCGAAACTATGTGGAAGAAGTAACTTTATTGATCCCCTGCATTTGGACCCACTCTCTTCTTAGTTAACTACACACATTAGGAGCAGTGGGCTGCCATGGTACAACGCCTGGGGACCAACTCCAGATCTTTTATCAGTGCCTTGCTCAGGGGCACTGACAGGAGTGTTAACCCTAACATAGCAGCCGTAGTAGAATTCTACACTCTGGTACCTTTTGAAGCGTTCTAGTGTTACACTGACTTGAAGTTTATGGGAGTTGTGCATATAGAGTGTGACAGTAAAAGCCATTTTACACAGCAGTTTTGGAAACCTTTTTACAAGTATTGTACTCCACATTAACACCACACTGATCTGTCAGTTGAGATTTTATGAGGTGTCCCTCCCTCAGAACCTCCCACTAAAGCAGGATTGGCAGAACTTTAATCTTGTTTGAAGAAGATTTCGGATGAAATGACCTGTGGCTGCAGAACCGCCCCAGCGGTCACCGTGTCCCCTCAGCCAGAACCACCAGCAACAACTGTACAGGTTTCACAGAGGTGATCGACCTCATGTCTGTCTTAAACAAAGTTCCTCTCTCTCTCTCACACACACACACACACACACACACACACACACACACACACACACACACTCTGCCAGACTCTGTTGACTCTGCTCCACTGCAGCTGTGGGGAAAAAAAGGACAGATTGTGAAAGAAGTGAAATTGAGGCTGCAGAGTGAAAGAGAACAGAGAGAAATGTTGGGATTTACGTATTTTGACAGACGGAACGTGTCCGGGTTTGGGTTTGGGTGGATAGAATGATTAATGGCTTCTCCTCTGCGCTGCCCTCTAGTGTTACATTTGGAACAGACATCATGATGTCATTAACTACAAAGGATAGATTACTTTTTAAATGGCTTTTAACGTGTAAAAGGTTTCAACAAAGTCGGCTTGTGTTAAAGATTCTTCATCCAGGTCCTGTCATGTTAGTTGAACTAGCTTATTGGCAGGATGTCTCAGTGTTTTAAAGGGATACTTCTGTTTTGTTTTGTTTGTTTGTTTGTTTGTTTGTTTTATGTGTGGTTGTGTGAGGCACGTATTTCTAGTCAGTGTCATACCTGCAGCAGATAACAGTCAGCTCGCCCTCTTGGGATTCAGCAGGTGACAAACTGCATACAGATCATCGCGTGGCGGTAAACGGCACCAACAGCAACACGCCTGTTAGCCACCAACATTTTAGCACTTTACATCAGACAGCCGTTTCATTTTGGACTACATTCCCTCAGCCACAGAATATCCGTGTTCCTTCGCACAGCCTCAGCTGTTCCTGCAGTAGTCACAAAGAAATTGTCTATTTGACAGCAGTGTAATACACTAAACATTGTCACAGTGTAGCGCACATGTAAAGGGACAGATTTACTTTAGGTGGGTGGTCTTGTTGGTGGCTCACAGACGTGTTGCTGTTGTTAACATTTACAGCAGAACTATGACCTGTTTCCTGCCGACGCCCTGCGCTGCTTCTCCACACAGATGGAGAGCTTACACTTACCTACAGCAGGTACGTAAGACACTGACGAGGACTGAGTGCCTCATGCAACTACACGTTAAAAAACAAAAACTATCCAAGATTAAAGATTGAAGAGTTTTATTTTTCATCATGTGAAATTCTTAGGCTAGGAATCTCCTTTTAGAAAACTGTTTAAATCCCTTTAACTGGTGTCATTATGAAGGTCACTGATTGGTTCTTTGGGGCACTGGCTGTTGTTTCGACTGTCGTTGGATTTGCTGGAGTCACTTTCAACCAAACATACATAAGCATCGTTCGAGTTATAACAAGTGTCGTGTTTATGGTAAATCTCCTGGGAAGGAATGAAAGCACAGCAGTCATAACTAATAAAAGGTCAGTTAGCTTACTGGTCTGTTGTAAAAAATGCAAAATGTTTCTGCATGTTAAACTGTCACTGTGTGTTGCAGATCTGTGCACAAGCTCCCCTCAGACAGCAGAGGAGCTGGAGAGCAGGAGCAGGCTGCTGCGTCTGCTCGACTCTGTGATCGACGCTCTGGTCTGGGCCATCTCCAAACTGGGCCTGACCCACCAGCAGCAGACGCTGCGGCTCGGACACCTCACCATGCTGCTTTCCCACATCCGCCACGTCAGGTACGGCCAAAGACGGCAGAAAACTGAATCCAGGCAGCAAAATCCACACAAGAGAAAAAACACAATCTGAGATATTTTCACTGAAGCCAACTTTATGTATTTATGTATTTATGTATTTATTTATTGTTTTTCTCTCTTAAGCATACGTGGGTTCAAAAGATCTATGTGCATCATATTTAAATAAGCACCAAAGATTTTTAGGAGAGTTTTCTCAGGAACCATTCTTTTTTTAATTGGTGTTTATGTTTTAAATCTGGGAACAAACTTGGAAAGAAAATAATAATTTTAAACAAATGTCCTGCATTTTTACACCATCTAACCTCTTGGATAAAGTCAACCAAAGCCATCCACACTCAGAGAGGAAATATCCTGCAAAACATGCAGTTTGTAGGATTTTCATGCTCATGTTTTTATCTGATGGCCACAAAACATAAAGTCCTTTATAAATATGTTTCTGTATTAATATTATTATTATTTTTAACTAGGAAACTAACATGACTGTACATTGTCTTTCAGGTTTTTAGAATTAAAACTATTTAGCTCAATTTGAGTGCTGACTGAACATAGTATTTTAGTTTCAGATACTCTAGATAAAACACTGAAGGACTTGTGTGAGTCTTCTTACCGCTCTCTTGGCTTCACCGTCGTCCTCCTTCTTTGTGCAGTAACAAAGGCATGGACCATCTGTCCACCATGAAGAGGAAGAATGTGGTTCTGGTGTATGACCTGCTCCTGGAGATGTTGGACGCCAACACGTCCAGCAGCAGCAGTCAACCCTCGTCCTCTCCGAGCTCTGAAACTTACTATGACCAAAATCAGTACCCACAGCCTCCTTCGCACCAGACCAGTGCAGACCATGCTGCCGTGCACAGGCCGTCTGAAGCCCCGATCCTGGACAGCCACCTGCAAGCTCTGCCCCTCCAGCCCGCGCCCCCGTTCCAGAGCTTAGTGGTTTCTCACATGAACAGCAATGAGTAAGTTGCAGCTGAGAAGGAAAACTAGGATCCATTATTTCTTTAGTTTTACCACCAAGACTATAACCTATCCTATCAAAATTTTACCAGAAATTAAACGTAAATTCATTTTGCTGTCTTTAATAAATGTATCATAGTTAAGAAGAGTAGAGTTCAGATTTGATGTGAGGGAAGAAAATAAAGATTTGTGTGATTTGTATGATTTCAGATCAGTTGAAAAAGGCAGAGAAGGAGCAAAAAGGAAAATGAGAGAGTAAACCCTACATCACTGAGAAAGGGGGAACGAAGGAGAGGAGTGAGGGAAGAAAAGTAAAGATATAGGAACTATGAAGAACTGGAGAAACAAGGTCAGATGGAGGGAGGAGGGACTCCAAGGGGAGAAGATAAGATGGAAAGAAAAAACAGCAGTAGGAGGGAAAAGTAAAAGTAAAGAAATTACAAAAGAAGGAAACAAGTAGTAAGGAATGAAATTAGGACAGATGTAAGGAAAGAAGAAGAGAAAGGAAGGTTTTGTATCCATATCCAGCGTCTACGAATTGTGGTAAGAGCCTGTATGTAGATTCATATGGGTTCTCAGTGCTTGTGAATCTAGGGCATGTTCATATTTAATGTATTATGTAATATATAATATACTTTGTGAGATTCCTCCTGAGTAAGAACACAGTATATAGTAATATGTTTGAAAGTATATTGTCACTTTCTGATTTAAATGCCACTTTCTAAGTATATGTTATGTGTGGACCCAAAGAGGTGTAGCTGATGTTCTGAATTAATGGGGATCCTAACAAAATAAATAAATAGTAGGTATTACGGAAGAAGATGGAGTGATGGGAGAGGAAAAGATTAAGGGAGGAAATACTCTGTCTTCAGAACGGTACTTGAGTAAATGTTCTCCTTGGCCTCTGGCTAATTACTGTAATAACTTCCCTCACAGTTGCATCCACCCGGAGCAGTGGTCACTGGTTACAGGAGGTGCAGGTCCATCAGTGGAACCAACAGACTACATCACCCCTCATCACGTTGCCATGGAAACTGCCACTGTGACGGGACTGTAATAGACAAACTGAGTGGGAACCTTCATGGCTCTGCATCCCCCAAAGATCGAAAAAAGGACGCAAAAAACAAAAAACTTAGTGTTGTTGTGAGGTAAAGTTTTTGTCTTGTTGAGATGTTTTTAGTCTTTGACAGAAATGTTTTGCATCGAATGTATATTTTGTGTCCGTAAATACTTCTTCTGAATGTGCACTACAGCTGGTGTTTATGAGGACATCGCTGAACCTCTACAAGTCAGTTTGAGCTCTTTTTTGATATACAGAATTTGTATCTTTTTCACCTTGGTGTGACATCCAGAACAATCTTCATTCATCTGTGGTGACTCACAGAAAGGTGCATGTGGTCGACACAGCAAACATTTAGTGGTCATTTAGCTAAAAATAATAATGGGTTGGGGCGGGGGGCTGTGTTTTCTACTGTTCTCTTTCACACTGGTGTTTTTCTCCTTCACTTCTCTGAGCTTTGGTGTTTTGATCACGGCCTCTTCATCCAGGATTTTTCTACCTGTACAAATTGTGTGTGTCAGTGGAGTCAAGAGGCAGCAGTTTGTGGCCTTTAAACAATGACTGTTAACAGAAACCTTCTTCTCTGTTCATGTTGTTAAACTAAGGCTGGATTAACACAACATGGCATTTGGCACAGGTATGTTCTTAGGTAACACTTTGGCACCAGCAAAACCGAAAGGCTCAAGCTAAATTTAATCCAAACCATGTTAGTAAATGACAGTGTAGCTGTAAAACAGACTGCCTTAGCTTTTACAGATTAAAGTTATCATGTCAATACAAACTCTTTCGAAGTGTACATGCTGTTGTCCAAACACAAGTGCAAATTTAATACATTCTGACCTGCTTATTTTTCAATGTAGCTGTACTACACACCAGTGTAACAGGACAACATGCCAAACTTTACATACTAAATGACTTTTATAGAGAAATGAATATCTGTTGCATTCAAGCCCTTTCCAAACAAGTTCACACAATGCTAATTAATGCTATCACTTCCACCATGTGTCTCTGAAATAAATGACAAACAAAACAGAAAAAACAGTCAAGTTATTTGCTTTAAAGCTCATTTTCTATTTTGGAATAATTACTAGCTCAGCAAAAATAAGTTGACTTCAAGTTATCATATTGACAAACTCGCGTTAGGAAGTTAGTTGTGTAGCTTTACTAAACTAAATTACTTGGCACAGGCAAAAGATATATTTTAAATAAATAAGAACATGATACATAATACCTGAAACACTAATGGCTGTTTTATAGTTAGCCTAGTAGCAGCTGTTAATTTTAAGTCAAGTCAGTTTTAGCCGGTATACAACTAGCATGCTAAACATAGTTCTGCAAAGGCAGGTTTATGCTAACAGGTGTATTGCTAAACAAGCTAACCTGCTGAATTTATACCTTCATACATACATAACTACACACCTACATATGTGCATTTTTATACACCTACATATGTACTTACATACATGCCTATATACACCTACTGTTTTCATACATACACACCTACACATACCTACATACATATACACCTATATGCGTACATGCATATATAACATACATTTTTGCAGTTATACCTACATATTTTCATACATACACACCTACATACAGTAGATGCATGTAAATTAGAAGTAGGACTAACACATACATCCATACCTACAACCATTCAGAACTACACACATATATATATATATATATATATGATACATACATACATCCAATCCTACATCCACACGGACCCACATACTTTCTTCCATGAACACCTACATACATACTGTACCTACACACATGCATAATTACACACACAGATACCTCACTACATACATACATACATACCAACACACCTATGTACATACCTACATGCATGCATCTGTTGCTCCTCTAAGTGTTCAAGGTAACAAGTGACCTCAGCCTAAACAAAAAATATATATATGCATTTTATTTTTGGTTTAGGATAATTTTGATCATTAAAAGAGTTGTTAGCCATGTTTAACATGTACCTAAACATGACGGAATCATCAGTGTTCTTAGCTGTAATCTCTGCACGTACTCCAGTTGGTAAGACATGCAAAGACAAAGCTGAACCTGAACTTCAGGCCAGAACTCCAGAACTGTTTTCATGTTCTGGCTTCACAGGTTGAGGAGCTGTTGGCTTCAAGTGCTCATTTGTCCTTTCACACGTTTTTAGTCTGGTGCTTTGGACGTGTTTGCTGCTGTGTTTTTGATGATGTCCCATTAATCGCACCACTGTTCTCGCACAGGAGAACATGCAGGGGATTTTTTTTTGGGTGTCTTTTGCTGTCTTTCCCGAGGTCTGTGGCTTTTACATGCACGTACACGCAAATTTACCCAAAGTTGATGCTGACTGTGTTTCTCTTGGAGGTTTGTATACGACACACACGTTCATATCCGGCATCTTGTCAAGTTTGTGCCACTTACAGCTGTCAGCTCTGAGCCGGCACTTTCTCTCTCAATCCAGTGACACAGTGAGCAAACAGACGTTAGTCATGGCAAACACAGTTTATTCTATACATCCCATAAATAAGAGTTCACAAAATAAAACTTAACACACTTTGTTTCTGCTGGCCGTCTGTGAGGTCGACATTGTGTACAACATGGTATCAAACACTTGGATTCAGATCAAGTCAGACACTCTTACCATTTAGGAACAACAACAATGTAATTTACAGTTTTTGATCTTTGATTGTGCATGTACAGTTACATTCAATGCCCAAAGGACCTCGTACATTCATGTTCTACTCCGAGTCTGGTTTGTTAGATTTTTGATGCCAGACCTTCAACTGCACGACTGAAGAGTGATTTAAAGCAGCATTTAGGTGAGTCCCACATTTACATTACAGTTTAAACAACAAACTGTTTTTGAAAATCAGTAAGTGTATTAACATGTTGGATGCCTGCAGGACTCAATAACGGGGACAGCGCTGGATAAGTTTAACAGCCAAATGACAGCGTAATGTGTGTTTAGCTCTGACAAGAAGTCCTACGGTGATTTTGCTTTCTCAGCTCCCTTTAAGATGTGAACACTTCGTCAGATCAAATGTTTCAAATCAATATTATATTGTAGTGTTCTCTTATCTCAGACACACAGGTTTGTTCCTACCTGACATGTTTCAACGGTATTACTTCCGTCTTCATCAGAGGTGTAATACCGTCGAAACATGTCAGGTAGGAACAAACCTGTGTGTCTGAGATAAAACAACACTACAATATAAGTAAAGTATAGACACTATGAACCTCTTTGGATGGTGTTTCAAATCAAATGTCTTTTGTGAAACGGTCGTTCATAGAACCAAACACCCTGAAAATCAACTCCTGATTCTGTAGCTGCACAGAATTTTATGCCTCCTTTAGCCGTTTTGGTTTTCACTGCTGCACACAGACCAGAGGGCTGAATCTCATGATGTTAAGAGTGACTACAGTGCAAACAAAAGTGTCGCGACCTGTCCAGCAGCAGATGAACAGTTACTCGCTGATAGAGAAATATGAAACATCTCCCTAAAGAACTAGATATTCTTCTCACGAGTTGTGGTGATGTGTCTCACTGATGGGTGAAGTCGGCAGTTTTTATGCTACTTTGTTAGCTAAAAGCACGAGATATGCTACTGTTACATCGAGAAGTTTTTCTCCATGTTTAGACTCTGCCCCCTAGTGGTCAAGAATGGCCTAACACGACTTTAAGTATCTGTGTCCTTTTTGCAAAACTTTTAGGCTGTTGATGTTGATGAAGATGTAATCATAGGAAAATATGTCAGTAATTGTACCAAATTGTCACTTTAAAAAAGGGAGTGCCAAAGTCAGCTTGACGAGCTGGTTTGACTTTGAAAGCCACAAATATCCGTGTAAAAACATTTTGAGCTATTGCCCAGGTAAATAACTTTTGATAGGTTTTAGTTTCACACTCACATGCAGAAACAATAATTTAACTATGTCTATCAGTTTACAAAATTCATCAATGACACAAGTACATTATCAGATAAAGTTCTGTTGGCTACAGAAAGGCATGTCTGCAGATCAGTCACTGCCACCATTTAAAAGTCATTATTACAGATCTTATAAAACAGCAAAAACAAAACACTTCAGCTATTCTTTTTTCCTGTACAAAATGTGCTATTAACAAGTGGCTGCCTTCTATTAAAAACAGTAAAAACAGCTGCAGTGGTAGAAAATGGCTAGTTACTGTCTGGATTTCAGCATGCTTTGGTAAGAACGGTCCTTTTATCTTCAGATTAGAATCCACGGACTAAAGTTAAAGTACAAGAAAATGAAAATGTACTGTATCAAAATAAATCCTTTGAAATGCTTTGAAGAGTTTAGTTGGGGACGTTTGATGGCAAATCTACATAGAAAAATGACAAACGATTATAACCAACCAGTGATATGGCTTCTTTTTTAAACTAGAGCTCCGCAAACATTTTTTAAATACACCTACAAAGTTTAGTCAAACACTGCACAAGATGAGGCCTTCAGACATGAAGGGTGGCACCTTGTCTCTAGTAGAAGAGACGTGTCTTTGCACCTGTGTTTTAACACCATGAATGGTTTCAGCCTCAAGATTTTCAGTCCTCCATCTCAGAGACCAACTTCGCTGCACGATGTGTTCATGTGGGTGGAGGGCCGTTGGTGTAGCGCAGCATGGGGTAGAAGGACCGGGCGAAGTTGTTGGACAGTGTGCAGCTGTAGTCCTCTTCAGACAGAGGCACCAGGCAGGCCAGAACCAGCAGCACGAAGAAGAGCAGGTGCAGGGGGAAGGCAGCTCGAAGAACGCGGTAGAAGAGCGGTCGGTGTGGCGAAGAATCCCTCCTCTCCTCCCTGCATGTGACAGATGTTAGATGTCACATTGTTGGAAAGTTTAGTTTGGACTTTTTAGCAGGAAAACAGAAAAACCTGAACTGAAAGTTCACTAAAAACTAACTGTGAGGTTGCAGAAACTGTCCTTTTTCTTCGGGACTGTAAACAACAAAGTTAGACATGTAGTTTTTCACTTGGAAGCTTCACAAACAGAATTCTTTTCTGCTCAGTTATATTGCCAGAAATCTCAAAGTCTCATCACATAAAACTAAAACTATTTGCATGGCAAGAAAGCATTTGTGAGATGTGGGTCAACAGAAGCTTGTATAAAAATGTACTTATTTATCTCAAACATCAGCTGATACACAAAGGAGAGTTTTAGCTCGTAAACGTTACCTTCTAGTCGACAGCTGTGCAGCTGCAGCTGTCTGCACACCGGCGTTCTCCTAAAGCAACAAACAATCACAGATGATAATTCGTGTGTGTTCCTAAAGAGATTCACTGTGGTTTCTACGTGTGAACTGAACATAAACTCCAAAAAATATTTTTGTTTAACATTATAGTTTCATGTTCACTTCGGATGTAAAGCTAACATTAGCAGGACATGTTGTTAGCATGTTAGCTATTGTACACATGGTAACATCATGTAGCTGACATGACAGTTTCCACGGTGGAATGTAAAGGCTTTTTTAGGGTAAGTAAGGTGAATGACCTTCCTTTGCTTTTTTTACTGATAAAATTTCTGCTGCATTTCCTGATGTGAAATCTGCACAGACAGACGTTCAACACACATACTGCACAGGATATGTTTTGATAAATACACTTCATTGTTTATTTCAGATTTCTGTTTCTACTTAGCTACATTTCACAACAGAATATTAATGGTTACTTCACATATTTATACTGTCACAGCACTGTCCTGATTGGCTGTCAGACTAGGGGGTGGGCCTACGTAGTCAAGGTCAGTATAAGGAAGTGCTGAGTTGATGAATGATTTAGAATCCACCGAGAGAGAGAACCCGAAGATGCCAAGCACGTGGAGAAGCTACTGACTGTCGGGAAACCCCTTCATTGCCAGTGCTGGGGAGTACCTAGTTACATGTAATGAAATTACATAATTAAATTACAAAATAAACGTAACTTAGAATGTTACTTAGAAAAATGTGTAAATTACAGTTACTTTTGAAAATATGATTGATGATTACAAAGGGGGTTACATTGCATATCTTCTGTAAAAAGCTGAGGCTATATGTTGAATAATATTCATTTTGTTGCTTTGCATGTTTTTGATGTGCACAGCGACTTCTTTTCGTAAAGTTTGAAGATATTCTGATGCTGTTGATTGGTTCTCTGGTTTGAATTTGCAGCGGCCCACGTCTGCCACTAACACTGCCTGGTTTAAACATTTGAAAATGGTTAGAAGATGAAAACATTCGTTAGAAATTTAGAAAAGTAATCAAATGTAATAACTTACATAACTTTGACAAAGTAATTGAAATAGTTACATTACTTATTACATTTTAAATGGGTAACTGGTACTCTGGAAGTGTGTTACATTATATTTCTACATTTCATACATTTTAACCTTTTTAACCCAAACCTGTTCATCCCTGAGCTACACTTAACGTTCACGACTGAGGTGACGGAGTCGTCTCTGCAGACGAAGCTGGCCAAGCACAAAGTGCCGAAGGGGATCTAAGAACAGGAAGGCTCATCTTCACATGTTCTAGCCTGCACAGCCAAACTCTAACCACACATGTACAGGCCGCAGGCCCCCGTTACATTAACCCCAGACGAGAGTTGAGTCCGCGGGTCGCGGTGCCGTGAAAAGACTTAAACTCGACCTGCTTTCTCCTTCATATGTCTGCTGTGACAGTTACAGAGAACACTTTCTGTGTTGTTGGCGTTACAACTTGTGATATTCAGTGTTTTCATGCAGTAATGTTGTCTTGTACTACAGTATCTTCAGAGTAGCATCAGTTTAACTTAAAGGAACGATCTGCATTGTTTCTCCAACACAAAGGTTCATATGAAGTTGTACCTTGTGCAGCAGCAGAGGAGAGTTGAACGTTCCCAGACCGATGCTGTCCATCTCACAGCTGGTTGAGCAGGTTTCCTGAGACACAGACAGCAAACAGACCATCAACTTAAAAAAACTGACTGATCCATTTCATCGGCAGCAGCCTCACAGAGCGCCGACTTCCTGTAGCTTTCAAAGTGTCTCATTTCCACCAAACTGACGTGTTTTTGGTTTTGTTTTTGCACTTCCAACAAACGTGTGATGACACATTGTGCTGGTCATGTCAGTTTCACTTAAACAGCCTTGAGTCACATGAGAGCTGATGTGGTAAAAATATAAATGTGTGTTTGTGTGTATTTTACTTTGGCAGGTAGAACAGGTTGTTAAATATTGAACTGTGTATGACAACAAGCACCTTAAACACTAAAGGTCTGGTTTCAATTAACATATTATCCCATATTGTTTAATTTAATGGTGCAATCAGTGATTTTGCTTAACTGCCCCCAAACCTTCACGCTTCATTTCACAGGTCTGCATTCCAAATGATGTTCTCATAATTTCCAAGAAGTGTGCGAGAAAGAATTTCTTAATCTGGCTCCATTTATTTAGAAAATGCTTGGGGGGAAAAAGGCCCCCATTAAACACGAGAGAATGTTCATATATTGTCGAAAACTTTGTTTTTATTTGCACTATTGTCTTCCTGGGAATTATTAGGAAATTACTCAGAAGCTGCAGACACATTAAATACAGAGTTAGCTTCATGGTTGACTTTAAAAGCCGTAAGTCAGGAGGATAAAAATAAAGGCTAATTTTTTTCTGCTGTGTTTTATTTCACAGTGATTTTTATAGTTTTGTAGAAAGACTTGTAAACTGGACCTGTTCTGCAAACTGAAACTTAAATATTAGTGTCAATATCAGAAATGATACAGCTGTAGTTTACCACACGATCAGCGTATTACATTGTTAATTTTTTTCTAAAAGTGATTTCTCCCCTGATGTCTCCCGCTCAGTGTGAGTTCAATAAATGAGCGTACCAGTCTCCCCTGCAACGTGTGCAGGCCGGCAGCAGTCTGTCGCAGCAGCAGACGCAGTTTGTTGCAGATGACGTGAACCTTCTCTTTGGCCTCCACACTGTCTTCTCCTGTGGCCTCGAGGAGGAGCTGAGACGAGATCTCCTGCAGCGAGGAGACCTGCCGCTGACGGCTACACAACTCCTCCTGCAGAATCTGCAGCAGGGGGCGACAGGGAGCACAGACAGTTCACACAGTTCACTAACACGTTTCAGGTCAGTCTTGTCATGTGATTTGAACGTTCAGGAAAAGATTTCCTGTCTGTAACAGACACCTTGAATATAACATGAATTTAAATGTTTCTTTCAAAAGATGACAAAGTTTGGGGCGCCCGGCGGCTCAGTCGGTAGAGCAGGCGCCCCATATACAGAGGCTGTGTCCTGGTGCAGCGGACGCGGGTTCGATTCCACCTGTGGCCTTTTGCTGCATGTCATTCCCCCTCTCTCTCCCCTGTTTCCTGTCTACTCTTCAGCTGTCCTGTATATAAAGGCACAAAAGCCCCCCAAAAAAATATCTTTAAGAAAAAAAAAAAGATGACAAAGTTTGCATGTTCACTTTTATATTTGTTCCTTTGTTTAAAGTCGCAGTGCAGAACTAAATACAAGTCACTGATGCAACTGTAACTACTGTGAAATTTAAGATGACTCTTGGGAAAAACAAATTTTACAGCTGTGAATCTGAGAAGGTAGGAGGAGATTTTCTAGTATCTTCATTTAAGTTCTTTAGAAATTTCAATGCTGAACGATTTTCAGAGGGTCTCTGTTGAAATGTTGAATCAGTATGAGACCTCGAGCTCAGTCACTGAGCTTTTTTTAACTCATAACATGAAATGATCAGTGTAAAATTGATTTGTAGGGAAAATATCAACCAAACACCAAGTTTGAATGCCGTTAGTGCCAAAATAAAGACTGTGTTTGCCAAAATCCTGTGGCTGAAAACTTGGATGGATGAAACGATGAGTTGTTTGCCCACCGTCAGCGCGTCTCGCTGCTCCAGCAGGACGCAGCGTGACATCGACGCGTCGCTGACGTTCACAGCACGAAGTCTGTTCTCGGCCTGAGCGAGCCACAACAGCAGCGAGTGCAGTGTCTCATGAAACTCCTGAAAGAGAAGACAAAGGTCAAAGGTCAAACAGCTTTACTTTACAGTCAGATCACATCTCCTGAACTACTACTTAAGTACAGGACATTCCTCTCGTGTTTTGCAGACAGAATGCAGCGCCTCTCTCTGACCTGACACTGCATCAGTGCGCCGTGCAGCCTCCTCTCCCAGCTCTCCAGGCTGCTGCAGGCCTGCGTCCAGCTGTGATTGGCTGAGCTGAGAGCTTCCTGCAGCTCCTGCAGCTCGGCGCTGTCACCCCGCAGGAAGTGACGACTGCTCAGGTTGACAGAGATCATCAGACACTTGAAGCTGTTGAAGGTTTTTTGCATCTCCTGGAAAAAAGAGACGATACCTGTCAGTGTGGATGTGATGAAGCGTTTGTTGCTGAAACTGTGATTCATCTGCACGGACAGAACGATGCGGTCTGTCTTTGACCTTCAGTTTCCGGATGTTGACTTCGATGTCTCGGATGCTTGTGGACGGCACAATCTGCTGCAGCCTCTCCAACTCTGGCAGCACCCTGCCCAACCAGGAAGTGACATCACAGAGGTCAGAGTTCAGCTTCTGCCACTGCTCCAGGTCCTGCTTGACCTCTATTTCTTGGCTGAACTTCTGTGCCTGCAGCAGCTCCCAGCGCTCGATCACACCTGCAGACGAGCAAGAGATGGACGGATGAAACGCTGGAACAGTTTGTAGAGTCACACGCAGCCTTCTGTTGAGTCCGACTCTGAATGAACGTATTCCTCTGTGCATCAGAACACTGGATGTGGTTTATAAGAGCACATGTGAGTGAGAATTTAAGGAATAAATAGTATTTCAAAGCTTTTTTCATACATTTTAAAGTAACTGTGGGTGCTTTTAAAGGTGCTGAATGCAGCATTTCAACAGCAAATAAAACTTGAAGACATTTGAGCAACAAACGAGACGCTCAGAGAGGAAACTCTCAGCCTCTGTGATGTTTTTACATCGGTGAAAAAGCAGGAAATCAGAATCAATAATCAAGTTTTTGCTGGGACCAGAGAGTGAAACAAACAGAGTGACAGGAAGCTTTCCTCTGTTTCATAAAAATTCAAATGAAATAACTTTTGGTTTAGGACTGTCAGTTGAATAAATGATCAAATTTGAAGACGTTGGCAGACGTGTGATGGGTGTTTTTTACATAAAATTTGTCGACTACATTATATGACTGCTGTGTCTGTGCTGCCTGTCCCTGCTGATCTGTGTCTGTGCACCTGTGCTGGTCTGCTTGTCGGCCGTGCTGCTGGTCAGGCCCAGATCCTCCGGCTCCTCTTCATCGTTCAGAATCAGCTTGACCCTCTTCACGCTGTTGATGCTGCCGCTGCACTCAGACATGAGCTTAGCCTGAACACACACAAAGCAAACACACTCAGCTCAAAATGAACTCAGAATGAATTCATCGTGCGGGATTTAAATTAATTTGGACATGTAAAAGCTGCTGGTGTGTGTGTGTGTGTGTGTGCTTTCTTACATAGCCCTGCTGGTGGAAGGTGGTGTTGCCACTGGTGTGTGTGGGGGAGGAGCTCAGGCCGCGGAGGATTTCTCGGGGAACTCGTTTCCTCTCTGGGGAGCTGGGCTGGTGCCAGCTGGGGGGGTCGGTCACGGACTTCACTGAGGAGAGAGAGAAGGAAAAAGTTCAAAAGAAGAAGACAGAGGTTAAAAATAAACCACAGAGGCAGGAAAGTGTTGCAGGAACATAAAGAACATAAGAATCACTCCTGAGGTGTGAAACTGTCTACATAACACATTTGACTCATGCATAAGAATAAAGTCTCGATCACAAAGCACAAAATGGATCACAGACGTAAATAACATTCACTGCACATCATGCAAGTTTCATGTTCTGATGCAAAACTGAAGTGCTGCGGTGCCTCGCGGACACATCTGACCCTCAGTGTACAAAACAAGGTGGCTGTGAATCAGACGACGGATCGAGCGCCTACCGGAGGCCGCTTTCACTGCCCGGACAAACGACTCTGAGCTCTCAGTGACCTTCACATCTGGAAGAGAGAGTTCAGGTCAACGAGCAGCTGCTGCTGTGTGTGAGGGGCGGAACTCAAGACAAGACGAATGAAGGTCAACAGGAAGACGAGGAACATCTGACACCAAGTTTCTCACTGTTCAAGTGTGTCACATTTAAAGGATCTACTGGCAGAAATTATCAATATTTTTAAATTAGTGTATACTTGTCTGAAAATAGGAATGATGTTGTTATTACTGTAGAATTAAAGAGATACACACAGAGAGAGAGACAGACAGACAGACAGACACACACACACACACACATATGCATTCAATGTTGGCCTGAATTTTTTCAAATGATTTTTTGACAAAAACAAATAAATAAAAATAAACCAATGGAATATCTCCAGACTTATCATTTTAAAGCCTGTACTTTTAATTTTTACATGTTTTAATCTGTTAACTACAAAAATTGACAGTTGTGTAGTTAACAGTGAACATCATTGTTAACCTTTAAAAAAACAAAAAAACTTCTAGAATCAAACCCTCTGAAAACCGTCCTTCATCTCCTTTGATTTTACTGCAGTCTGGAAACTGACTTACAAGACCCTGAAAATAAATGTCAGCCACAGTCAAACTGATTTATTTGGTTGTTGCTTAGCAACACAGGTGGAATGTTTGAACACGCTGCATGCAAGGATGCACTGACATCTGAGTTCATGTCTTTGCTTTGCAGTCTGTGCTTCACGAAGAAAAAAAACCACGTTTTGTCAGGAAAGTGGATTTGTGATTGGGTCGTCTCGCAGCTGCTTTGCTTCAGGACGCCGACACACATTTGTAATCTGTAATAACAACAGGAAATAACGAAAAGACTCTGAACAGCTCAGAGTCGTTCTTACCTGACAGAGCACTGTAGAAGGTGCCCTCCTCGTCTTCCTCGTGTGATGAAGATCCTCCCACGTCCACCGTGTGGTCCCACTCCAGCGGGATGGAGTCCACACTGACGGGCGTCTCTCTTCCCGACCTCTCCAGAGGGGGTGCCAGCAGGTGACACATAGCCTGCCGTCCAGCTGAGACTCCGCCCACTGCAGGAACCTCCTCCTCCTCCTTCCTCGCCTCCCTCCAGGAAGTCCCGTTGGTCAGATCAGGTGCGACGTCCAGGTCTGTGTCACGGTCTGAGAGTTCTCTCTCCTCCTCTAGGACCTTCAAAGGATTTCCAGCAGAAGACAAAAGAAATGAGCACGAACAGCGACCTGTCCTGTGAGACGTGTCTGTCAGAGAACTCAGACAGAAAACGGGTGAACACACACACGCTGAGAAAGCTCAAAGCTCGTAACCTTCCTGTGTGGTGGACTGTCAGTGTGAGAGGAATACTTGTGAGTGACAGCTCTGTACTGACCGGGCGTCTGTTGACGAGTCGGTGGTGGAAGCGAGCGACTCGGCCGAACACTTCCTGGCAGTACGAGTGCAGCTCCTCCAGCTCATCCTCGATCAGCACGGCGTCCAGCGGAGCGCTCTTCTGGATCAGGTTCTCTCCAAACACGATCAGGGCGTCGATCTTGTTGGTGTTGAGCGTGATTTCCTGCTGGAAGCCCTGCAGAGGGTGACGAGAAAAAAGCACGGTGATGTCGGGAGTGACAGTCTGTCTGTACTGAAGGTTCAAGGAGAACATTCTCACGTTCAGCTGTCTCATCTTGTCTTCGACGTCGCTCTCAGAGAAATGCTCCACATTGGTGAGCTGGAGGTCCATCTCTGTGAGCCAGACCAGGATCCCCTCACGAGTTCCCTCAAAGTCTTCTCTCTGAGAGGTGAAGTGCTGCAGCAGAGCAGAGACGTTCCTGTTACTGCTGGCCACATGTTATTTATGTAACAACAATATATACACACTTCATGTCTAACGCCGAGCCTTGTTGATGAAATGTATTATTTCCATAAAGGTGAAGAGAAACTGCAGTTCCTTAAATGACCACTTGAGGCTCCAACAGTGAGTCATTCCCACGGAGCTTCAAGAACTAACAACATGAACTTATGAGCTTCTTTTTTTTTTTCTTTGCATTGGTTTTGCCCTCTGATATATCTGCCTTCAGGCACTGAGGTTTAACACAAAGTAAAAAAAACATTAATAGGACTGGGTGAAAAATTTATTTTATTGATTAATTTGAATTTGTGGTTTGGGAAATTTTTTTCAAGAAATGAAAATCGATTTTCTCTTTCTCAGCTTGCGTTTGGTTCCTGGAGCCTCAAAACGATTTTGTTCTGATTTATGGTAACTGAGAATTACGTGTGAACATGTTTGGTTAAGTTGACCAAAGGACAGTTTGGACGGTTTCATCTGAAATCTTCAGAACATGCATGGAGGTGCAGACTAACATGACTTTCAATGAAAAACAAACATTTTTCTGCAAACTCACTGAAACTATTTTTACTTTTTATTGATGACAGACACTTTTGATATTTTTCTTTGATAACTGTTCTTGTTGCACCTCTCTGTTCTTTCCTCGTGTTACAGATTTTTTCTGTTATCTCAGCCAGCACCAATCAGCTGAGTTCCTTGACTACTTGAAATACAAACGTCCTCCATCTGTTCAGCGCCACACGCCTCAATGAAAACAGCTTCAACAGCCAACATGAAGCTGCACGCCTCGTCACCGTCTGTGAGGTGACCTCAATCCTGACAGCTCAGTGCAGAGAGCAGGAGATCAACCAAACAACGAGCTTCTCTGCTGTGAGGCAGTTTGTCTGGTTTCTGCCTTCTGAAGTTCAGATGTATCTTTTGCTGATGAGGCTAAAAATGATTTTTAATCGACTGTTTCATTGAAGTGTCGTATCTCACCTTGAGTCTGCGGAGGACAGCAGCCACCCTCCTCTGCAGGACGTCCCACCTCTGGTTCCCCTCGTGGACCATGACCTTGAGCTTGCTGGCGGCGTCGGTTCGGTTCTCTCGGGCCAGACGGCGATACTGTTTGTTGACGAGTTCCAGTTGGGTGAGACGCTCGTGAACCTGCCGCTGAAACGCCTGAGAGGAGAACATGACTGAGAAGAAGTGTTGCTGGACTATAAATACGGCAAATACAGCCAGTTATCTGTCAGATAGCAGGCACAAACTGTATCCCCCTGCAGAAAAGCCGTGTATTAGAGTATTTATCTCTCCTATGTGGAAAATGTTTTGTGGGAAAAACAAAAGTATCGATCGAGTACAAGATGTCTCACATGTTCAGGCTTCGTGCATTGGACATGAGGCCTGAACATTTTAAGAGCTGTTTTGTGAATGATTCTCTTGTTTGGATTTGTCCTGCCAATCAAATCCATGACAGTGGTTCTGTGCAGCCTGAGTGTCATGCCTACGACCACATCGAGGCGGGTGGCATGTCGTCAGACCAAACCTGCAAACGTAACAATATCAGAAAAGGCTCTGATGTGACGAGTGTAAAACTTGTTTACCGGCTGCAAAAATGACATCAACATCGAAACGCTGAAAGGCAAACGTGAGAAAATCAACAGGAAGTTGAAGTTCCAGCAATCAGTCAGATGAAAAAAAAACCTAGTTTAAAATTTGTTAGAAAAGTAATCAGTTACTGTGTGGATGGATGGAAAAAAACATCAAAACGAGCACATTGTCACTGAAATCAGGTCAGTCTGACAGGCTGAAGCTCACACGAGGCCTCCGGCAGCAGCAGCTGCTGCTCAGCAGGATTAACAACCTTTGAGTCCGTTTATGGATCTGAACCTTCATCCTGCTGCTGATTCCAACCACGACACTCCCACAGCCTCCATTACAGCCAGTAAGCAGGTCACTGGTCCACAGGATGAAGTGTGTTTAGTTAGCAACACCATCTACACAGAATCTCTGTTGCCTTGGAGACAAGTGCACTTTGGCAGAGTCCGGATTACTACAAACTAATCTGAGTTTCTGATCCAGACGAACACATCAAAGGTTATGTTGGTGTCCAACACAGTGGGACACCTAAACCTGAACCTGAACCTGAACAATAGGCTACACAACTTTCTTTCTGTCAGATGTTGGACACTTTCAGCAGCCCA